>JABUQX010028412.1:42500-44962 GCA_015478945.1 Trachelipus rathkii | reverse complement strand
GCTCCTACATGCTAAGACTCTCACGTAATCCACCATTTTTCTGGGCTTAGCTTGATAGCTGTGATTTTTTGAACATTGGGCTTTGGGCTGGGAATACACTTTTTATCTTTTAACCTGTAAATCATTAGTCCACTAAAGTTTTCGGGATTAATTTTGGAATAAATTAATTTAGTGATTACAGTCAATTTGACTTAAATGATACAATTACCTATTAATCTTAGAATAAGTTTAGTTCTAGTAACTGAATGAGATAAATTCGGTTACAAACTTTCAAGCCCACAGTTGGAGGGCTATGGCTGACTGCAAGTTAGAGTTTTAAATACTGCTGTTAACTGTTAGCCAACTATAATTCCTATCATGCTTAGGCTATGAAACCAATCCCCTAGTTTCAGGGTTACAAAAAAAAGTTTATTATTTTTTTTATGAAAATTGTTAAAGTTTATTTATATATACCGTATATAATATATATATATATATATATATAATATAATATATATATATATATACTAATATTATTTTATATATGTATATATATATATATTAATAATATATATATATATATATATATATATAATATATATATAATATATATATATATATATATATATTATATATATATATATATATATATATATATATATATATATATATATATTATATATATATATATATACAATCTTAAGGGTGTGCTAGGTGTGAGAAGAATTGATAAAATGAGGAGATGAACGTATTAGAGAATTGTGTGGTGTGAAAGAAAGGGGTAAATGAGAGAATAAATTGAAAGTTATGTTGAGATGGTTGGTCATGTGGAAAGGATGAATGGTAGTCGGTTGGTTTAAGCGGATGTAAAGTGGTGAGTGTGTTGGGAATAAACTGGCTGGGAGACCGAAGAAAAAGGATTGAGTCGGTAAATGAATGTTTGAAGGAAAGAATTTAAATTGGTAGAGGCGAGAAGAAAGGTGTATAAACAGGAGTGAATGGCGGGGTTTTTGTTGAGGGTATGGTTTGGGCCCACCTGGGCAAGGATGAACCCTTACATTGACATTCTACCATAGTGAGGTCCATCCGCGGTCCCATGAAAGACTCCAGGGTTGGATTTTTTGACTGCGACCAGTTCTCACTAATTAATGGTACAGAGGGGGCTGTAAGGGCTGGGCTTTCTTTTCGACTTTTGTCATATTTCTTCTGCTTTTCTTTTCCGATTGCATTCTACGCACCTTACTCCCAATCTTGGGAAACAAAAAGGAAGATGAAGGAAGAATATAATATATTATATATATATATATATATAATATATATATATATATATATATATATATATATATATATATATATATATATATATATATATATATATATATATATATAATAATTCTCTCAAAAAAATTAAAATCTGAATTTTCTAGTGTGCCTTACTCATTTTTTTTTATATGAAGTCACCATATACATATTCTGTGTATTTTTTTGGTTTCCAAACCTCCCCATTTTACCTGGGTTTTTACCATTAAAAAAAAAAAAAAACAACCCTGGTGGGTTTGTGGGCAGCTCCTTGGAGAATTATCCAGTGCAAACCTGCCTAGTTTCTAGATTACAGCTACTGAGCAATAGAGAGCTAACTTACTAACTTCCCAGAGCCTCAGATTATGGTGGTGATAATTTTTGAAGTTTAAATCATATGAATTTAAATATATTTCATTACTTTGCAATATTCCTGTTATATCATTACTATCAATAACATTTAACAATACCATTTACGTTTACAAGTTTCATCTATGAGGCAATGACATTCATTCAGCAGTGGGAATTGGACAATGTCTGTTACCAAAATATATGTTTAGTTTGTAAATTTTATACCTATTTATTAATTTTTTTTGTCATATGCAAAGAGGGGTTGGATTGCTGTTTTTTCCTCAAAGGGAAATTTAAAAAAAAAAAAAAACACACTGGGCTGAGTCTTTTTGGTCCAACCCTGTTATTAACTAGTGTTATTTTATTATAATAGTTCCTCTTTGCCTTAGTGAAAAAGCGACTAAAAATAATCTTTTACCATTTAAAGTTTTTTATAATACCTAGAATAAATTATAACGTAGAGGTAGCAATGTAAATAATGCTACTAGAAAATAAAATTGAATAAAACTAAATAATCCTCATTCTCACATTTACAATTTAAATAATAGCATCAATATTTTTTTCAACCCAATTTAATTTTCTCTTTTGGGTTTCAGGAAGATTTGCCAAGAATATATTTAGAAATAGAAGCAATGAAGCATCTGAGCCACCAACATATATGCAAACTCTATCAAGTAATAGAAACAGATTTCAAAATATTTATGGTATTAGAATATTGTCCTGGCGGAGAATTGTTTGATTACATAGGTTTGTAAGATATTCTTTTTGGTTTACATTTTTTTAAAAAACGCGAATATTTTAAAACGTTTATTCTTACATTAAGTTTTTGCTCT
>JABUQX010028412.1:0-32500 GCA_015478945.1 Trachelipus rathkii | reverse complement strand
GGGAAAAATGTAGTTACCAAAATTTTCTGTATTGAATGGTGCTTACATTGTGTCATCAGTTTGATACTTAGTTAAGATAGATTGAAAGTTTATATATATATATATATATATATATATATATATATATATATATATATATATATATATATATATATATATATATATATATATATATATATATATATATATATATATATATATAATATATATATATATATAATTTTCTTTCACATTATTCAAAATCTTAAATAAAAAAGAATTAGGCAGAGAAGGATAATGTATCGATACATATAACTGTCTTAAATATCCTTTCTATGTTTAAGTAAAGAGAGAGTGAAATATTTTAAATGAATACTTGCATTTTATCCTACTAAAATTGGTTTTATTTTAAACAGTCGAATCGACAACCCGCTCGCTCACTTATAGACCAGTTAAATAAAGAGAATATGGAGGAAACCATACCAGGATCTATAGCCACTTCTCCAAGACCTTTACACATGTCTTTAGAAGGAGGTCTCAATGATAACGATTTACTTGCTATTGGAAAATTGGAAGATGGTAAGTTTCATTTAAGATAAAGTATTTTGAGATATCTTAAAATTTGGGACAATTATATCAAGTTCAAGAAAATAACAAACAACGTTTTGCTCAGTTTTAATTTGTTAAGTTAAAGATTTAAAAATTATGTTCAAAGAAATCTTATTTTCATTTCCTGTAATAAATGTTACTCTCTCTGTGATAGCAATTTAAAAATTAGCTAGTTACCTGTTATTCAAAAAGAAAATAATAAATTTTTAACTTTCTTTTAAGAATCTGGTTCTATTACGCCAAGCTCAGAGATAACACCATTAACATCACCCAAGAAAAGGAAACCTGTTGAAGAAGATAAGGAGAATTTTGTTCTTCCTAAAGTGCCAACTCCTGTTCAGAGAGCTAAAAAGAGAGTCACACCAAATGGTAAAATGCTAAAATATTTGGCACTTAAGATAAAATATTTGTTTCGACGTCCGGGTTATAAAACAATAAATAATTAATTAAAGGTTTCAAATATGTCGTTAATGGTTTTCCTATACTTTTTTTTAAAAATTATTTATAAAAAAAAAATCCTTTTTGAGGACCGATCATTGGTGTTAAAATAATTTGGTTTTTAAATTACCTCATTAAATTGACTTAAGATGAAAGCGGCCCGTACATATATCTTTTAGTATTGCATGAAAATCTGGCAAAAAATTGAAAGATAATAGAAAAGGGACGAGATGAAGGATAAAAGGAATGTCTATTATAAAGGTAGAAGGACTTTGTCCTTGCAGTTTCACTTATAAAAGTAAAATAAAATAAAAATTTCATTACATTTAAAAGGGAAAATTCATATGTAAACAAATCTTCTAGAACACGTATATATATGAATAAGAGATTTAGAGGAAAAAATATTAATATAAATTGAGGGTCTAGAAAGAATTGTATTTGAAATTTCGAAGAGGGGAGGTTAAAAAGTTTTAGATTGGTAAACCTTTTCAAGGGAACGTGGATGGTTTAGTGGTTAGAGCGCCTGGTCACTGTTAACTCAGCGACGCGGAGTCCAGTTTCGAATCCCGCTGATGGAGAGTGAAATCTCCTTTGACTCATTCAGTTCTCCCAAAGACTTAAATGAGTCAAAGGAGATTTTACTCCATCAGCGGAATTCGAACACTGGAATTCCGCGTTGCTGAGTTAACAGTAACCGGGAGCTTTATCTACTAAGCCATCCACGTTCCCTTGAAAAGGGCTCGGCCCGTGAGTGGTGGTTAACTGTAAAAAAAAAAAAAATTGTACAAAATTACTCTGTAAATCCGTTTCAACTTGTTTTGAGGAGTATGAACACTCCAGATAAATTTCTTGTATGGAAAATAGGAAGAAATAATCCAGAATTTATTTAAGTTAAGGTAATGTTAATGCTCAAAAGCAGATTCACCCATTTTCGGCATATGTGGTGAAAGGTAGATGAAATTTATTTATTTTCTTTATTTTATTATTGAATACAAGTAAGTTTACTATGGAAATTTGACTATAGAGTTGTATTTTCATTTTGATAGAATCTAAATATAGTCTTTTAATAAATACCGTGCATTTTCAAATGCTTTTTTTTTTTAATTTATGAATGGTAAAGTAGATTACTAAATCGCTAATAAATTTAATCACTGAAATTTTCTGTAAGTAACTTACACAATTAATTTTTGATATTTTTTTTATTTTTTTAAACCCATTATCTATCTATCTATATTATTATTTTTTATTTTAGTTCCATTCAAGTTGTCTCCATCAAGGTCTATGGATAGTGGACTTGATGGTTATAATACTCCATCCAAATTGAAGTAAGTAATATATATATATTGTATGAATCGTATGGGTACATGGAATGTCAGAGGAATAAATGTTGAGGAGAAGAGGAGAGAGGTGATAGATGTATTTAGAAAGGGCAAATTTGATTTGCTCGCTGTGACTGAAACAAAGATGAAAGGAAAAGGAAAAAGTGAAGTTAAGTGGTGTGGTGTGGTGTGAAATGTGTACGTGCTGGTGTGGAAGAGAATGAGAGAGGGAGAGAAGGAGTTGCAATTTTGATGAGTGACCTGTGGTACAAAGCTATGGTAGACTTTGTGTGTGTGAGTCCTAGAATTCTAATGGTTAAATTTAAAGTTTGAAAAGGTCAAGGTATGTGTGTGTGACGTATGGTCCATCTGAGGGAAATGTTGAAGAGTACGATTTTTTGGGATAATTTGAATGATGCTCTGGATGGAGTGAGTAGGAGCTTCAGATTGATAGTGTTGGGGGACCTGAATGGTTGGATAGGTGATTCAAAAAAGGGATGGTATAGACTTTGGGGTGTCGAGACGGTGGTGGCGGGAGAGAAAATGAAATGGTAGGAAGGTGATTTGATTTCTGTGAAGAGAGATTTCTGTGTGTAAGTAATACTTTCATTAAACACAAGACTATCCATAAGTATACTAGAGTTGGCTGTAGGTAGAGATGGTATCGAAGTGAAAAAGTATGATTGATTTTGTGTTGGTGAAGAAGGAGATGTGGAAGTTATTTGTTGGATGTTAAATCAGTAGGGGTTTAGGAATGGATTATCGGTCATTATGTGTTCTATGTAAAAATTAAGTTTAGTGGGGGCTTGGATGGAGAGGAAGTGATACGAAAGGAAGTAGGTAAAATTAAGGAGTTGAGAGTTAAAAAGATGAAAAGCTAAGTTATAAGTATGTAAGTGAAGCGCTCGTAGTAAATCGGTTGAATGTTAACAAGTTGAAAACTGAAAAAATCTGGGTGCAAATGAAGAAAAGATATTGTTGGAGTGCAAGAAGTGTGTTGGATGTGCTAAAGTAGAAGAAGAATGTTACAGCGAATGGTGGAATGAGAGGGTGATGAAAAGCGGTTAAAGGTAAAAAAAAGAAGCGTGGTTGAATGTACTTAAAAGCAAATGATGAAATTAAAAGAAAGAGATGCTTTGGAATTTATATAGGAGAAAAAAGAAATACTAAAGTGCATACGTAGGAGAGAATGGAGGTGAGACGGTAAATGAACAGTTTGGAAGTGACATGAATGGGGACATACAAGGAATAGGAAGCTCTTTGGAAGGAAGCGCCGAAAAGTGTTAAGAATTGAGCCAATAAGGGGAATGCTGCGTTAAGATGAATGCAATAGGCGATGGTGCTTTTTTAACTGAGGAAATGATGTGAGGGGAGTGTGGAAAGAACACTCGAAAACTGCACAATATTAACAGTAATGATGATTTGTTAGTGAATGTGTGTGTGGGTTTGATGGCCGAAGAAGGAATAGGTATTTTGGGAGATGAGGTCATTAGTAAGGAGGTAAGGTGTAGATTTGAGAAAGTTTGGCAAGAATGGTAAATCTGCAAGGTATAGATGAAATTACTAGTGAAATTGATCAAGAGCGGAGGCGATGTGGAGAGATTTTGATTGGATTTGGAAGTGTGTAATAAAGCGTTTAATGGAGGGTATAATTCCCAAGGATTGTAGGAGAGCAGTAATTAGTAATAGTACCTCTATATAAGGGTAAGGGAGAAAAGGGGAATTGTAGAAGTTATAGGGGAATTAAGTTACTTTGAAGTGTTGTTAGGGAAGGTATATGCTGGTATTTTGGTGAAGAGTGCGTCGCGTCGGAACTGAGTGACTGGCTTGTGTGAAAAGAAACAGGTGCGTTTAGGATGTGGCTAGGATTGGGATACAAATCTTCACAATAAAACCAAATGATTGAGAAAATGAGGGAGACAGAAGATAAAATTATATTTAGGTTTGAATGGAATCAAAAGTACAAAACAGGCGTATAATAGAGTTAATAGGGAAGCTTTTGATTGCTAGGTATTAGTGATTATATGTGTCTCGGTTGGTAGCCTTCTGAATTGGAATCAAAAAGTTATGTATGACGATTAGTGAAGGCGTGTGTAAGGAATAAATGTGTCTGAATGGTGATTGGTTTAGCGATTAATTAGCGCAGTGAGACAGGTTTGTGTTAGTCTCCGTTGGTTATTAATGTGTATATGGATGGGTTATGAAAGAATTCCGAGGTGGGGATGGCAGGAAAGAATGATGGAGAATGAGAGAGGAGTGGAGGGTGCCCTACCTATTATATGCGGATGATCTTGGTTGAGATGGCGAATCTCTGAAGAGATTTGAGAGAGCGTATGGTTAGACGAGATTTGCAGCAGGGTATGTAAAAGGAGGGGTTTGAAAGTTAAAAACGGAGAGATAAGAGTAAGTATGGTTTGGAGTGAGGACAGATCTCAGTGTGGAGTTATGGTTTAAGGAGGATGAGCAAGCCTTGGAGCAAGGTCTGTGAGTTAAATTATTTAGGGATTGTTGAATAGGATGAAGGGAACGGATGATGCAAGAGTGGAGCTTATGGTAAAAGTTTGAATGGAGCAGGAAGGTTCTGTGCAATTAAATCGTTGGTGAATGTAAAGGGGGACTAAGTTTGAGTGCGCTAGAGTCTTACCATTCTTTAAATATTACCTGTGTTATTGTATGATAGTGAGACTATGGTTCTGAATAAGAAGTATAAATCTAAAATTCAATGTGTCAGATAGACAATCTTAGGAGGGTGTTATGTAGGTGTGAAAAGAATTAATAAGTGAGGAATGAACGTATTAGAGAGTGGTGTGTGTGAATGAAAGGGGTAAATGAGAATAAATGAAAGTATTTGAGATGGTTGGTCATGTGGAAAAGGATGAATGGCAGTCGGTTGGTTAAGACGATGTATAGTGGAGAGTGTTTTGGGAACCGAACCGGCTGGGAGACCGAATGAGAAAGTGGATTGAGTCGGTGAAACGAATGTCTGAAGGAAGAAATTGTGAGTTGGCAGAGGCGAGAATAAAGGTGCATGATAGGAGAGAATTGGCGGGGTTTTGTTATGGGGGCGTATGGTTGGGCCCACCTGGGCAGGGATGAAACCCTTACATTGACGATTACCATAGTGAGGGTCCGTCCTGGTCCCATGATGCTCTAGGGTGGATTTCTGTCTGTGACGGACTCGCACTTAATTAATGGTACAGAAAGGCGGTAAGGCTGGGCGGGTCTTCTCCCCTTTCAACGTTGTCATGTTCTCCTACTCTTTCTTTTTTCCGATGCTGTACAGCAACCTTACCTCCCGAATCTTGGGGCAAGATGAACACTAAAGACAAATTCATCACTACTATATCACCCATAGCCCTTCACAGGCGTCATAGAGTACATAGTATACAATACGACATATAACAGACAAGAATCAATCTTCGCACCGCACGCCACACATTTACAACACGATCCGTATCTACAACTACTCTTACATCTCTACATACCCTAGCCTGACGTATTTGAATCCGCCTCTGTATTATTCCCATACCTACCACAACTACCATACACTACCTATCTATTAATATCATTATTATCCCATCTCAACTTCACCCCACGCACACAATCATCATGTCAAATCATTAACACATTAACTACGCACTATACCGAACAATACGACATGTACCCACTCATTAGATAACAGCAACCACAATTAAATCAGTATATACAGCTAACTAGCCCTCACACAATTACTACTCATCGAATACGTATACTTAACCGAACTCTATCATCATTACGTTATATTAATTGCTCGCAGAATCTATATACACTCAATAGCAAACCACTATAATTATACATCTGCTATTTCTTCCTCCTAACCCTCTAAACTTAACTACATATACACCTTAATATTCACTCACATCACACAATCCTGTACCTGATCGTTATCACGTAAACAATCATCTACGCTCCGATACCTGACGTACACTCTCCTCTTCTCTCTATAGACCTATCTCATAGACCGTCTGTAATATTTATGTCTTCTTTTACTCGTGCAACTTACTTACTCCACTCCAATCTACATTATAACATTTACTAATCATTACATCTGGGTAATTGCAGGTATAATTGTGTTTTCATAGGTAGTACTGTATATCTCTAATTATTACCAACGATCTAAATACACTCTACATACTCCCGTCCTTCAACTAATACCCAACTAGATATATTCTATCCTGACTGAGTAAGCCTCTGCACAACCGCCAACCAAACTCTACGACAATCCACTCTCAACTCCTCTTTACTCACATATCCCCGACGAACGCCACAAACCACCGAAAATACAGATTACCATGTCTCACGTACTACCGGACATCACGCACCACGATGACTTACACTACAGAATCACATCTACCTTTAACCTTCTACTCTTGCGAGCAGAATAGTTTTCCCTCATCATGACCGTACTACAGATACTACATATCACCACATTTTCAATACTACAATGCCTAAGACCACATATACTATTTCATAATTTTTTTCAGGCTTTCTTTCACCAGAAAAATAATAAACTGCGTATTTTATATTAAACCTTGTCTAACTATCCCGATATCTCACCTGCACAACACTACAACCAATGCCCGCACAACTATTACTTTATCATTTACTCTATAGACTGACAGCCATCTATTACCTAGCGCCCGCGTACTATCTACCATTCACACGTCTCACACCCTCAATCAACTCGCACTTATTAAACATTACGAATAGAACAAACACTGAACGGGACGTAGAATATCCCTATAACTATAAATCTGCCTACCTCTCACCTAATTCTACACATATGTCGGCACGTCATTCATCTACGATAACATCAAAACTCCACTACTGTATTCCAAATCAATGTTAACGCAGACAACGCTGCACAACAAATACTCCCCTCCTCGCGGCCCGGTCCTAAATCTACGACCTGATTCAATCATACCTACTATTCGTAATATCATAATACACAACATATTAGCATAAACCTATCGATTGCGACCATTTACTCGTTCCTGATAACACACGCACTGCTACGAGCGCTTCGATTAACTTCCCACTATGCACCATTAGCAAACTGGACCAACCCACCTACTACTTAACTCATGTACTAAAAACTTGGAACTCTTTAATAATAAATACGCATCACTCCTCCTATAGCAATAATCAAACAACATTCAATCTCCGTTAAATACAACGCTCATAATATCATTTTCAAGCGCTAATATACTAAACCAAGACAGATATAAAACTAGCCTTACATTTATATCAATTAACACCTCCTCTCTCTAGTACACCCATAGAACACGAGCCATTCGACGCCCACATACAAGCGTCCGACCATTGTAATAACCCCATTCCCAACATACCACAAATCACTTATATCCACACAGCTTACCATATAGCCAAACCTTCCCTCTCATCCCCGTCATTATTCTCCATCTACAACAACGGATTCATATCTTGAAACCCAGCACAACACTCACTGAACCGTCACGACTTCATTCACTATACACACACGACACGGCCTCGTTATCCATGTTTGACTCGCTTTCTCCTCTCCATCCTCCCTGCTTCGAACCACGAATCAAGAATATGTAACTAGTCTGTCAATTCACTTCACTATAGCATCAACCACCATCGCAATCACAACGACTACTCCATATCAGACATTCCACACTCTCGAGAGAGTGGTGCTCCTCCCTAGACAAATACTAGAAAGCATAATGAACACATCTAAAGATTGGATTTACGGTGTAGCGCCTTACTTCATCAGAGAGAAAAAGTGTACAAGATTAATCAATCTGAATTTTAGTAATATTGTTAATTCAGTATAGATTGATGTCAACTATAAATTCATGATGTATGATTAATAATGTGATATGCTTTTCTACAATGAGTGAGTACATTAGTATTGGTTGTATTTATAACACATATGTTATAATTGAAAAAGTGAGAGGGCTACAGGCACCTTTCACTGACGCGTGAGGGCCTCAGCCCTACGCGTCCCCACAACTCTATATGTTGTGGTTAATTCTCTCTACAATCCCCTTGACTTTGCAAGGGACGCAAAACTCTTTGGTTTCCTACTTCTAATTGCATGGATAATACAGCTTTTGAGTAAGCATAACAACTATTCTTAGGATGCATGAAGGTCAACACCTAACAAAGAACACACACACAAATGGTTATGTCCTCAAATTGTTGTAGATTGTAGTTATAAGTAATTTGGGATGTGTGATCTTAGTAGTAAAAATAAAAGGCACATTTTTAGAGTGAGTCAGAATCAGGATGGTCTGCACTTGTGCAATCGGTGTGTGTAGTGTCTGTGTATGAAGTGTATGTGACGATGATTGATTTTAAAAGGAGAGCGTTTGGGTCCTAAGAATGATAATAAAACAACGTGTGTAATATACAACGTTTAGGGTAATGGACAAATGCTTGAAATTTTCAAAAGAACGAATAAAATATTTATTCATCGGACCAATCGTTATATATGTTTGCGATTTATATAGATAACGGATTTTACTGCCGACTCAATTCAACCAAGTAAGGATAATAACATATTCCTCGTTACCTGACTTAAAGCATGTGCTTACGGGATTCCAAGATGTTTTCGAGTTTTGAAATTATTATTTATAAAATTAATAATAATAAAACAGATTACTTTTGTCGTATAACTCATGGAAATTACCTTCTATGACCTGTGGTGGTATTAAGCTTAAATCAGGTCTGGTTATAGCAAAAAGGCTTATCTAAATTGTAGGTCCTGGGAAGGGGTTATATGGACCATACAAACGTAGTTATTTGCACCACGATTCGTAGTAATGTGTGATCTCAGTTTGCAAAGTATATTTTGACCTGGAATTAGGCCTAAATCCGCCCGGCGGGACTAACATAAGAAAGGAATGGTTGATCCTTTTTAAATTATAAGGTGCCTTAAGAGTGAGTGTATTGGTCAACACTTTTAGCAGAGAGAGGGGTCAGTTTCGTATCGTGTAAGGATGTGCGGGTGTTTTGTGTTTTCTTCTGTTGATGGAATTGTCAATTAGTACAGTAGATTAATTTTTTTAAGTTAACATCGATGTAAACATTGTTATTTTACATAAACCGAATGTAGAGAATGATTTGTATATCAAATACATGTTATTTGTTAGCATGAGAAGACTACTATATTTTTGTTATGTTTCATATGACTTATATTAATTGGACTAAATGGTGATGTGCTGGGTAAAGCCGCATAAGTCAATAGAACAGAAAACGTGGCATAGCATAAGTGGTAGAGCCGGTGCTAGGGGCTGCCGTTTACGCTTGATTAATGATAATTTATTGCATGTTTAAGCGTACGTAAAATATATGTTTTTATAAAAAAGTTTCCTTAAAATTTAGTAACATAGTTTATTAATATACTTTTGGAGTATAAAATTTTATAAACAAAGAAAAGTATATTAACAGTTAATAATAAATTCTATTGTTCAAAGATAATGATTGATTTATTTATAGATAGATAGATAGAAACTTATAGATTAATTATTTTATTATATTTAAATTAGTATATAATATAAGATTTACGCGTATTAAATTACAAACAATAATAAAATGTTTGAAATAAAGTTGGTTATACGTATGATTGTGATTAATTATGTAGTCAGGGGGAACAAGTGCTGGCGAGGATGTACGGGTAAGTGTGATGTGTTGGTGTTGATGTGTGTGTGTGATAATATAAGGAATAGATTGGCTGGTTGTGGTTGGTTTGTGTTATGTGTTTTTCTATGGAGAATGGTAATACTGTAATAGGGCGCTTGACAGCTACTAAATAACATCGTAATGTGTATAATAAGGTAACAAAATTAGCAAAAAGATGCAATTAATAGAACGCTTGAAATATTTACTAAAGTTATGTGTAAGTGATGGTGCGTGTGTGTGTGTGTGAGTGTGGATGTGAGGGTATGTAAATGTAATGTGTGCGGCTGTGTCGGAGTGTGTGTGTGGTGTGTATGTGTGGGATATGTGTTCGTGTGACTGTGCTGTCGTGTATCTACAAATAATTAGATGAAACAATAAATGATATGATTTATGATGAACTAAGCCTATGACATATAGATAGAAAATAAGAATAATAGAAAGAAATAATAATAAAAAGATAGAATAAGAATAATATAATTAATAATAATAAAGAGGAGTATGTAAAAAACCAGAATTAAAGCATAATGTTAAAAATATATAGTAAGTTAAAGCGGCAGTACACAACTAGTACGGATGTGTAAAACAATATGGAGTCTAAGAGTAATAAAACCAGTGATATGAGGTTATTAAAGGCAAGTGGATAAGAAAACGATGAGTTAAGCAGCAGGAGGATAAACAGTTAACCTTATAATGAACAAATCAGGGCTGTACATACTAGATACCCCTTTGAATTGACAGCTAGGGTGACTGGATTCTACTTTGATTTACTGATTTTAAACGATGGTTTTAACGGTATTTCAATGTTAATTAAGATAAATATGAGGTTTAAGATAGCCGGCGGAGAGGATAAATACTGTGAATAAACACTGAATGACTGTTTCATTTAAAAGCAAAGAAAAGCATGAGGAATTAACAAGCAGGAGTGAAATACAGGGGAAGAAGCAAAGCCATAAATAATCCCTTTGTGCTTAGGTAAGACACCATCTATTGATCTTAGACGTTTGATTTACTGACTTTAAGCTGTCTATCTGTAATGTTAACTAATAATATGCCGTGAGTCATTAAGCCAGTAAAACATACTGGTTAAGCAGCAGAGTAAAGAACATGCGATGTTAAAGGAAGCAAATTAAAAGCAGATTAAAACAAAAAGAATACTTTATACCCTTAGTCGGTGTCTAGTTAACACCTCTAATTGATTTACTCTGATTTACTGCTTTAAGGTACTTAATGAATTTTAAGTTAAGTTTTAATGAAATATTCTTACAATTTGTAGAATAATAATAAAAGTCGCTCTATATTATCAAACACTATACAGGCTATTTTTTTCTTCTTAGATAACAATTTTTAAAAAATTGTATAAATTAAAAAGTATTAAGTAAAATATAAAAGATGTCTGTATATTGCGCCTGCGGTTTTAAATAGGGATTTAATTTTAAATAAAAATGTCTAAAATATGAAATAAAATATGAAAATTGAAATAAGTTATAAGTATATATATTTATACTATGTATCGATATTACTATAGTAGGTAAATACGTATATATATATATACTTATATATATATACATTATATATGATATATATAATATTATAAGATATATATATAATAATAATGATATATAATTTAATATAATTTATGTTATATATATATATTTCATTCGTTGCATAAGTTACGGAGAATATTTGCGGCTTGCGGGGCAGCACGAGCGGCGAGTGGGGGGTACAGCTGGGGAGGATATCGGCGCGCCTCAGCTGGCAGGAGGGGCGCACGCCGGCTGCGTCACAGGTTTACCGTAATGAATAATTGCGCCGCGGAGCGACAACGCGCGTGGCAGGCAGACGCGTCAACGGGACGAAAGCTGGCGAGTGTGCTGGCCTCCGTCCTTTAAGCGAGGGAGGGGCTGCTTGGCGTCCTGTGGGTTCAGCTTAATGAACTAGGGGAAAAACAATCAATTATTATGTGTTGTTCTTGATGATGTGGAGATAGGAAAAGTCTAGAAAGAGTATTAGGACAAAGGTATCTAAAATGATGAAGTTATCATAATATTCAGAATGGGTTCAAAGGATAGACGTCATCATAAGTAATGAGTATCAAAAGACATGAAACCTTGGCGATAGTGAGGCGCTCAATGTGAGCTACTAATTGAAATGAGGCATCACAAGTTGAGTGGTATACAAAAGTTACGAGGCATCAAAAGAATATCGAGTGTTGGATGGTTAGTGTTAAGTGTAAGTGTATCTGTGTTGGTGAGTGTTGTGAGTGTCTAGTGTTAGTATGGTTTAATTGTTAAGTTGTCTATGGAGATGTGTAAGTTGCTGTAATAAGTACTCATATGTGTATTAAGTGTATAGTGAATGTGTGTATAATGTTATAGTGTGTATGTGAGTAGGTGTGTGTGCAAGTAATACATATATATCGTATATAATATACTATATAATATAGATATAATATAATAAATATATAGTATAATTATATATTTATATATATACGTATAGTATCATAGTATAGTATAGCCGTATAAGTGATAGAAGAAAAGATCTAACAAATGAATTTTTAAGAGCAATTACGCAGATGCTTGTAAGTATAAACCAATCGAACTTACCATCTTAATTACCTAATATAACCTAGTGAGATTAGACCAACCGCATGATTAGGGTCTATTCGTAGGCTCAGGGGGACGGCTAGAAAACAGGTGCCTTGAGAAGAAAAGTGGCACTTCTCAAGTCTGCAGTCTATGTGCACTCAGTTGGCACTATGTCGGCATACTTGGCACTCAAGTTGGCACTTTATTGCACTCACTTGCACTCACCTAGGGCACTCACTGGCACTCATAGAAATACTCATTGGAAATGATAAGATAGTAAACAGTCACTAGATCACTCCTTACGCGTGATGGGACACTTCAAAGAGAACCGATCAAGTGTTAAATCTGAGTCTGCAATATGATCAAGCTACAAGGTCCAAGAAAGGAAACTAGTGTCGCAAAAATACGTTGTATCCCATCGGAATTTACAAAAGGCGTTGCTCTGGTGACAGCGTAGAAAGAGAAAAATGGTTTGAGTTCTCAGAGAATAGGCCCCCTGGTAAGGCCAAAGCGGGAAAAAGAAAAGGGATAATTAGAAACAACGCAGAAAAAAAGAAATTAGGCAGTGACAAAATAACTTAAGAGAATTAAAGGCACAAAACAAAAAAAAAAATCAAAATAGAAAAATGGTAAGAATAAAAGACACAAAAAAATAATAGAAACACATACGAAAAAGAACAAAGAAGAGAAAAAGTATAAGAGAACAAAGATACAGATATAGAAAGAAACATCAAAAGCCTGTGATATATTGTACAGGTTGGAAGGCATGAATAGAATGATATAAAATGTAGAGTGTAAGTAGAAATCTAATAGAAGAAGCAAGTGTAAGACAGGTTACATAAATGACATGTGAAAAAAAAGAAAGATATAAGTAGATGTTTACTACAAAAAACAGAAAAGAAAAAAAAAACTAGGGTGTGTGTGCATGTGTGTGGTCGATCCGAGATAAGAAAAAAATATTTTTAAAACAAAAATGTGTATAAAATATTGATGTTGTGCTGTGAATAAGCTGACGTCTTGTGTGTGTGACTGGCGGTATGTATTCAGGATATAATATGTAAGTTAACTTATGCGTATAAGGTAATAATTGTCAAAGTGAATATGTGTGTAATGGGTCATAGTGGAATGTCAAAGAAAAACGACAACAAAAAATACACTTTTGAACATTAATAAAAGAAGAGTAAAAACACGTAACGTGAATAGTGTGAATAAGACAGTGTGTTGTTAGCTGTTGAAAATAAGGAATAAAAACAAAAAAAAAGAAAAAAAAGAAAAAAGAACAAAAAAAAAAAAAAAAAAAAAAAAAAAAAAAAAAAAAAATAAACAAAAAAAAAAAAAAAAAAAAAAAAAAAAAAAAAAAAAAAAAAAAAAAAAAAAAAAAAAAAAAAAAAAAAAAAAAAAGAAAATAAAAAAAGAAAAAAAAAAAAAAAAAAAAAAAAAAAAAAAAAAAAAAAAAAAAAACAAAAAAAAAAAACAAACAAAAAAAAAAAAAAAAAAAAAAAAAAAAAAAAAAAAAATAAAAAAAAAAAAAAATAAAAAAAAAAAAAAAAAAAAAAAAAAAAAAACAAAAAAATGAAAAAAAATGATAAAACAAGAACGATGCTTAAAATAAAATAAAATAGAAAATGTAAAAAATAAGTGCTCTATGGGTAAATCGGAAGTTGTTAGTGTAAAATATTAATATAAGTGTCAAACATAAGGGTATATGTAAACCATAAATCAAGCGAGGAAGATTAAATTCTGCTGTAAATGCAGAGCAACCTGCATGTGTAGCTGGGATTTCCCCTCGTGACGGCTGCTAACAAAGGACCGCCCACGCTGCTGTGTGTGGTCCCGACCCACCGCATAGTGATGCTGTAGGCCATGTTCACAGTAACAATAGGATTAGAATCCACTTACTCATACGTTCACAGTGTTGGAGCACACGCAAATAAATTATCGTGATCCCGGTTTTGGACAGCGAGTAGGGCTAACAAAAAAAAATCCGCAGTGGCCAGAAATTTGACCACCCAAATACGCGTTACCTATCCTTGGCCTCAAGCGGGGCCCTTTGGAGAAGAAACAGGTCCAAGACAAAACCGGTAGAAAGACGATAACAAATAAGGGACTAAGCCACCCTTAAGGTGAGACCCCAAAAACTCCATCGGGTGGGGCACAAAAATTGAACCTCGTGGAAGACCCAAGGAGTCTTCGGGTACGCAAAACCAATTAGCACGCAGCTGGCGAAATCACCGTCTACACCAGGTCTGCCGACCTCCCACGGCCAACCGTCTGATTCGGCCGTCAACCCCTTCCTTCGTTACGACAGTTCCTAAGAGGTAATATCTATGCATGCCGGTCGTGCCGAAAAAATGTCCGCTGCGGCACGATGCCAGTTGCCAAGCGCAAATTCTGACGCAGTTGCCAAACAATTAAGTGGATTAGCCCCGAACCGAAATTAGGGTTGCCAAAATAAAATCTAAGGCCTTACAGCCAAATATTGCACACCTTTTCATCACCAAAAGCAGTGTGGCCCAAGAACCGGGTTTTCGCTGGTCAATTGCCTAAGCGCAGCTACCTTAAACGCCTTAGAAAAAGGCGAGGCCAAAAAACGAAAGGTCCAGGTTTAAAGTCAGGACCAAAAACAGTCAAGTCAGAGTAAAGAATTTAGTGACGGAAAACAACGCTGGGGTTTGCCAATATTTTCATACTGTTGTGGCAGTCTAAAAAGATGGAAAAAAAGATGTCGTAAGTTGGTAAAATCTAGGACAAAATTGAGTCCAATATCCGTCCTCTTTTACTACATACATCATCCCTTCAAGAAACATGCTCCTCATTAAATATTGCCTTCGGAGTTTTCAAACAGAGACCTACCAAGAAAAAGTCGTCACAGAAAGAAAAGGGAGATTCAAGAGAGTGTCGATAAACTACTGATGCAAACCTGGTCTCTCTACGAAAGAAAGCAGACACAGAAACAATCAGTCCTCATCAGAAGACCACTACACCAAAGAAAAATTCGAAATACATCATTAGCAGACCAGAAAAAGGCCAGCACTCTGGCCATCAGTTCATCCTGCTAAATACCAGACGCAGGCTTACAGCCTTAGTTTAACATGCGGATTCCGTCAATCGCGTCTATTAAGTTTCAAGATATTCACACTAACGAAAATCTTAACAACACGAATATGGGCACTTAGTGAAGACCGAACAAGTAATACCGTTTAATCCAGGCTCACCGCCAATTCCCAGATGTAAACATGGCAATTTCCGTCGAACCGATATATGCAAACTTTAGATGGTTCACATATGACCAAGAAACTGATTCAGGCAACGGCCGATGGGAGACCAGAAATAAAGGAACACACTATAGTGTAATAGCCGACCCCCGAAGCCCGGGTGCGAGGCCATGGGGGAGTTAGCCCAGAGGATCGCACGTGCATGGAGTTAAGATGAATTGAGCACATTTTACGGATGAAAATCATAATGAAGCTTCTCTCTCTCTCTCTCTTTCGTGTCTCTCTCTCTCTCTCTCTTCTCTCTCTATCTTCTCTCCTCTCTCTCTCTCTTCCTCTCTCTCATTCTCTTGTATTAAATATATAAGTTAATTATAAAATCAAAACTAAGGTATATATGTATATATTTAGAGTATAAGTATAATATATATATATACTATTGCTATATTATATTATGGTATAATATATATTATATATATTTTATATATATTATAGTAGCTATAGTTATATAGTTTAATATCTATTAATAGTATATAATTATATATATATAAATATGTTTATACGGAATATTTATTTAATATTATATATATAATTATATAATATTATATTATTATTATATATTATTATATATATATAATATTATATATATTCTAATTTTAACCTATATATATATTAAATTGGGATACTTTATCAGATATAATTGAATTTTCCAGGTATGACCCGCTTTTTAAAAGTCACCTGGGGAATGAGAAAAGAGGAACAAAAAATATATGAGGCATTATTCAGAAAGTGACTCGGTTAGTCATTTGCTTAACAATTATGGTACTTATTATTAGAATAAATCCTTAGTTTGGCTTCACAACAGTGCCGTGAAGATCAATTAGTGAAGAATAATGATGCATGCCTTTTTTGTTCTCAACTAGTTTTAATATACGACCCATACGATATTTCTAAAATTATCAACTGTCAGTAAGTAATAAATCATGCTCTGCATCAATTACTATAAGAAGAGCTTAAATTAATGGATCATTACTGTGTTTGTACCCGATAAGCAAATCAAAGCGAAGTGAAAGTGAGGTGTAGTTGTTGGAAAGCAATTTAAATTTCAATTAAAAATGCAAATGCGAAAAATATATTGTCTTTAGTAGGTGGAGAGTATCATTGGAACTGCAGACCAAAAATCAAGCGTGAAAGGCTAATGCAGAGTATGTGTTTGTGAATCACACGATATATATGGAAGGAGGAAAGGAAGGGGACAGAAAGGTTTCAGAATGATTGTTTTTATGTTGATTAAGATGAGTATGAGATCATTTCATTTCCCAGCCAGTGTTAAAAGATGGAATGCACTGAAAGAAAATTTTCTGAATTTCAACACAATGCAAAGAGTTGTAAGAGATAGGTCTAAAGACAAACCTAGATAAGACAAAGAATTCATTTATATTTGAATTAGAATAAAATTATTAAAGAGTAGTATAAAGATATCTTAATAAGTAGTATTATCATACATTATTTACTTAATAATATAAAATTATTTTCAAAGCTATCTTATAAAATGTCAAAAATTAACAAAAAATGTTTCAAAATAATGTATTTTTAAGAAAATCGAAACTCAATACATATATATTTAAACGTTTTCATTATATAAATATTATATTTACACACTAATAAATAATTATTCTACCTATTATAAAATAATTATTATAATGTAATTATGCTAATTATGTAAACTTATGATAATCAAAAAGAATTGATTATATATTAGTATAATTATTTATATTTATATATAATAATATACTATTATTAGATTTCTTGGATTTATTAATTATGTGTAACAGTTATTAAAGAGTATCAACATTTTACAAATATTTATATATACTAAAATATTAATAAATGTCTAAATATGTTACCTATTAGTGAATTCATTAAGGTTATATGCTGTAAAGATATATAATTATTTATAAATATGAGTTACTTACATAAAATAATATTTTATACATATTCTCAATTAAGGATTATATCATTATATAAGAAACTAAAAGAATAAAGAATAATATGTGCCCCTTTGCGAACTATATATTGGCACCAAGAAGTATTATCCAAGTTTACTATTATGAGTATCTAATTCCTGTTCGATTAAATATAGATATAAGTCTTAATTCGGAATAATGTCATAAACATCCTTCAAGTGAAACTATGGAATTAAACAAGCTCTAATCCCCTTCATAATAATATACGTACGAGTGAGTGAATAGGTTCTCTACTATGATTGTTTACTCACAAGGGTCTCATTCTCAACTATTGGAATCTTAGTCCAAGATGAGAACATAATTTCTTCCACCTGGTTGTTAAATCTCATGCTCTAACACACGAAATTCTTCGAGAACATGTTCTTTCAAAGATTGGTTCATGTTTGATACCACATAACTCTCAATAGCTTATGTCTCATAACAGTATGGCATAATACAACAGCGTCTATACTATTAAATAAAATATAATAATACCTACTCATAATATCTGAAAATTATTATACTCCTACTGTAATTATGGCCATCGTAATGGACATGGGTTTAGGTAAGGTCCTACTGGAATTTATACGCTTCGTTGCTGTTATAGAATGATACTTTTAATATATAAAGGAATCTCTAAAGAATCAGAAAGTCAGAGAATATACGAATTTTATCTACAATGTGATAGCTATTATCCTGGGTATCATTAAGCTACGTCGTTAAGTAAATGACACCAATTGCTCCCGAGTTTGTTGTAGAGTGCCGAAGTGAGAGAGTAAAGTGTGAGATAACTGTAAGTATGATAATTTAGTCAATAAATAATGAATGTTATTTACGCATTGATTGATAGAGTTCGTATTAATAGATTGATAGTATGTATATACTATCACAATTTAATAGGATATTATGGCTACCACATTATATATGAGTATGTGCGCAGATATCTGAGGAGGTACTCATATGTGAACCAGCTAATCTATTGAGAAGAGCTCTCATAACATTTTCTAGACTTCATCTCTCAATAGCATCTACAACTATTGTGACTTTTCAAAATGTGTCGCACTGTTATTATATTGACTTTTAGGTTAGTACATCGACAACTAATGAATTACCTACATGTCGTATTCACAGCTCTAAAAACTTTAACGAAAGTGAACAATTTGATGATGCAGATCGCATCTCTTACCATGTACAGATGCTTTTCAGCATGGTTGTCTCGTATACGGTACCATCCCCTGTAGTTCGAAAGGCTCACAGTGAATTTAATTATCTATATGGTCGAGAAAACTCCTACAAATAAAGTGAGGCAGCTCTTATTCCGCCGCCTAAAGGGCTGAGCGCAAAGAGACTTCAGGAGGTGGGGAGCTTCAACGATTTTGTGCACTGCGTCTGGAAGCAGCACCACTCTTCTCCCGTGACATATCACGGTCAGCTATATTAGATATAACCTACGTACGTGGCGATAAATTTTTATATATGACATTATTCTGCTATAACTCGTATCTGGATTGTGAAGTCAAAGTGACCATTGTTACTTGTAGAGATGGTACTCATGGAGGACCTTTCCACAAGAAGTGGTTTATAGTGGTATATCCATTTCACTGCAATATATATAAAGTTAACTTTTTTACTAAGTACGAACGTTAAGTTGCTCTAAGTTTATCTATCTAAATAAATTATATATTTTTATAAATTAACTTCTACTCACTTAAATAAAAGATGAGCGTGTAATATATATACAGGAAATACAACATCAGCTATATTATGTTTTCACACTAGAAAATAACCATATATATATATAGTGAGTTCTAGAAAATAAAAATAATTCTGGGGTTGAAATAATAAACGCTTATAATCTCTCGAGAGCTCAACTTTTATTATTATATCCAGCATGACATTATTCTATTATCGCACAGAGGCTTTTGTGAAATTGGTTAATAATTTGCCAAGTAATATGTATTAAATATATTTATGAGTAAAATAAAATTCACTTTTTCATTTATATAAATTAATAATAATGAGAGTTAAAACGAAGTACAAAACTCTGCCACCTCCATTAGGAGAAAGCGGCCTTATTAGTTCGTATGCTTATCATTATTTTTATATTACCTTTTTAAGGAGTTACTCTACTGAATGTCCTGTACGTGATTTTTTTACGAATATTTGGCTACGTTATCGGTATTTTGGCACAATGGGACAAAAACGCATATAAATAAGACGAATATCTCTAATATATTCTCAACCCACGTCATCTCAAGAGTATTAATACTCACACTCTAAGTGAATAAGGAGTATAAAAATAGAGTCAATCAATATGTAAATATAGTTATAATCACCGTGGGCATATATGAAATATTCACTGATGGTATGGAACATTTTTTGCTTGTCTGTAGTTTATATTGCGTCCCGTCTCGAGTACCCAATATATATCGGCTTCGGTGTCGTGTAGTAAGCATATCGAGTGAGGAGTGAGAGTAAAGTGTTAGCTCGAGAGTGCTGACAAATCTGGGATAGTGCTGAGCTTACGAATAGATTGCCGGAGAATCAGTGTGAACTCTGAAACAAATGCCATTATCTGAATAGGGAACAATAGAATTGGAATAGAATTTAAAACTGCTATCTAATAGACCAATTACTAAGTTTCAGATTCAGTTAAATTAAAATTATTGTCTCTATATATGTTATACTATAGTTAATTAACTACTATAAAGGAATAAGACGATATTGTCTATTATACAAATTTTGGCTCAAAAAGAAGAGCGTAGCCGGCTACGTCATATATAATGACGCACACTGCGTTAGCTAGTGACAGTTGCTCAATAAGTCGTTATGGACCTCGAAAATACGCTTCGCGTACTGAGCTTATATGCTGAGTGTTATTAGAAAGGGAGATCTAGTGGAGCATTATCCGCATATCTGAGTTGATTGTAAGGCCTT
The DNA here is from genome assembly GCA_015478945.1 of Trachelipus rathkii. Taxonomy (NCBI): domain Eukaryota; kingdom Metazoa; phylum Arthropoda; class Malacostraca; order Isopoda; family Trachelipodidae; genus Trachelipus; species Trachelipus rathkii. The sequence continues at coordinate 11,711 of JABUQX010028412.1, read as the reverse complement.
TATTCGGTCTCTTGCAAAAATACTTATCGAAACTAACCGAAAAATCACAAGACTCGAGCTTGCACTGATATTAAGCTCACAATATAAAGAGGAGATCATTTATGAGGAGTCATTATTGTGAGCTAGTAACTCGACAGTGTCACGTGAGCTACTTACTCTGACGCTTCACAAGTAGAGGCCGACTATCGTCGCAAAGCTACCTCTTTCTTTCTCTGAACTGCATTTATGTCACGAAAGTTACCCGTCGAGAACTTGATCAGTCCACTGCTTAGATCCATATAGCCTCCGGAGACTTGTAGCAAGTCCTGGAGAGCATAGGTATAGATGGCTGTTCTGATACGCTCAATTTTATTGATCAGTCTCGAACTAAGGCACGCTTGATAATAGGAGTCCAATGAAGGAAGTTAGAATATCATAAACGTAATATTAATAGTTATAAATAAAGTAGATAGATGCACTCGGGTGTGCGTTTATACATTTATCGATTCACTTTCTACCATCAGATGCACCTGAAAATAAATTTACTCGTGCGTCCTCACAATTAGATTATTATGAGAAAGACTACCATGATGATAGAGGACGCTTCTTTCGTATACATCATTTCCAGAAGAGATCTCGACGTACCGTCTACAAAAACTGACTTATGAATAGCAGGTAAAATTAGCGTGATAATCAGGACTAGTTAGTATACTTTACGCTGAGTTTAATTAGATTCTAGTTGGCTCGAATAACCATGTCGTATAAGTTCTCACTCAAATAAGTATAGTGATACCTCATAACGAGCATGTGCTAGTGAGATGAGTGATTGTTATCTCTGAGCGGTATCAAGACGATGCACTCGACCCAAAGCATTAAAAGTGTAAAAAGATGAATTGATGTGGACCCAACCAATCGTGATTTAGGAACGGAAAGTGACGGGTTTCTAATCGGCCAGATCCTTACCATCACTCTGCACGTCTGGAGTGCGACATCTCCAAATCCAATGCCTCGATACTGAGGCCCCTCACAAACGCTCGCTCCCTTAACAGTAAGATCGTGCTCATTTCAAGAGTGGGCCGGACTTGCGCTATCCTTCCTCTACTAACCTCTAAACGTCCTTGGACTATCACACTGCCACAATGGCCGCACGTACGTGGTATCTACTCTATACTCTCACTCATATCTCCATACTCATGTGTAAGTACAGAGTAATCTCTATACTTTCGACGCGGCAACAGACAAAGCTCTCATGTAACTAACTCTCATAGTTAGTGGCCATACATCACACACATCAGGCTCAAGTGCTTCTTTAAATATATAAGTATCATTATCTCGTCATCTGTTGCTTTGTTTTTGTTCATGATCGTCTGTTATGTAAATCTTCTCTTCACTAATTGCTTATTATTGACCGTTATTCGCTTACTTTACAGTCACTTAGATTCAGATACATATTAGATGTCGCGAGAGAGAGAGATATCACGCTGCTCTCCATTAATAGTTACACCTGGATATATGATCTCGTTATATCTAATATACATATTGCTACCTCACTTTAACGCGTATGAATAATATAAATGAAAATGAATAATTTTTACGTCATTCAATTCATTTACGTAAGCATAACCATAATTTCACATTTTATTTTTAGTGTATGATGGCCATGATTTAGTCATCATCGGAATAGGTGAAGAAAAATTTTTTCAATCGTTTATTAAGTAACGTTTTTAAATAATAGAAAGTTATTAATATAATTATCACGCCGAGCTACTGTGAGACAATGATTCTGTTAATTATATATACCACGTGAGAATTGTTTGTAAGGCAAACAGCACCGTGACTCACAGAGCTTAACCAACGTATTCTAAAGCATAATCACAATATTAATATCCAGCTGAGGTATACACTCATATCTGATTTGAATAAAGATTTATCTCTCTAATATATAAATATATCCACGCTCTCGAATTTTTTCTCTCAGTGAACAACTTCTTTTTTAACCACAGATATATATATTAATGAAAATATCAGCACATGCGTGTGAATACACTTACATCATTTCAATCTTTATACTCATATCAATCTCTTGCTTTTACAACAAAACATTAAGAATACAATCAATACTATATTATATGTCCAAGTTAACACACACTATAATAGAATAGGATATATTATAAAGTGTGATTAAACACCAATAGCTCTATCTACTCGTTAGACTAAAGTATATTTATATACAATATTTCTCTATATAGACAACGACTGAGCGTATTAGCTTATGTGATTATATGATCTACATTAACTTCTTACAAGACACACTCACATAGTTGAAGTACACCTTATTTTGTCTTTCCTATGTGTAGTATTTGAACGCGCAATATAGTAATATATCTCTGATTGCTTGTAAACCATTAGCAGTCTACTTAAAAGTTATAACAGTAGACTCTCAGTATTTGTGAGTTTGTTAGAGAGCGATGCTATAAAACATCGATATTTATTACCTATGAATGTAGTAGGTGTTCTTTCCATAGTGATATCGTATTGAGTCATAGACGACCTCTCTTGTTATACTTATAGTGTGAGTTCACCGTCACCGACTCGTGACAAACAAATATGGAAGCGCTAGCTCTAGATCGTTGTCAATAAGTCATACGTACATACTACTCATAACAAAAGAAACGCCACGACGACTCGCTCTAATATACGCGACTTTCTATGCATAGAATACCATGAGACAGCGAGAAGTCTATACGCTCATATATACTATTCTGCGTAGACAATATATCACCTAATGAAGAGTATACATGATGCTTAGCATATATTAGATCCTCTTAAAAGACTGTGTAGCATAGACAGCCACTTACCAAGCTTGTTATATCATTTATAACTATGTGCCGAAAGCACTAGAACTTCTATTTATGTAACATTTTAGAGAAATTAATTGTGTCATTCATGCTAAGCTGAATTGTTACTCTAATAGTAAAATATATATCGAATCTCGCTAGAATTTAACTTATATAATATTTTGCAATGTATACATCTCATATCATATTACTCTCGAAGAAACTGAAGATCAAAGTTCCTGTATATGACGTAACTCATATTTTTGCAAAATGAACTCGATAGATGGAGAAGAATTTTTGAAATATCCAGAAATCCGACTTAAATTATTTTAGAGACATATATTTCAGTTTCTGTGAGTAATCCCACCAATGTGTCTAACAAAATCTGAATATGTATCTATGACTCTGTACAATAGATATTATACTGCTGTGATGATCACGCTCTGTCTCATCATTAAAGTCAATTATAGATACAAAGTTACCTTGTTTTGTAATTCGTAACGTTTATAAATATTCTAATAATTTAATTTTAAAACACATATATAAAATACCTTATCTTATTATATTGACATAATTTAGTAAGTAGAGCAATTATCACTAATGAGTATGACAAGTATAGATCCACGAATGTATTACTAACATTGTATTGATATAAGAGTGTATTATCTCACTCTACTAATCATATTCTAGATGTTTTCGTTAGGTTTTTATAGATCAAGCAAAATCCGTCATCTCAATTATCTGGTATTATAATCAACGTAGTATCACTCTTAATATATAATTCGACAGTAAGACCTACAGTACTTTTGTCTCATATACGTTGTTAGACGCAAGTTTATTGGACTACTTACATCATTCATACATTATGTAAATATTACCTCTAAATTTTGGAGTCGATTGCGTATTCACGCACTCTATACATATATAATCTAAATTGAGAGCATGAATTTGCAGCCGATTTGACTGTATATCCTTGGGGGAATAACTCGGTAATGCCGTCTTTGTTGATTGATACAATAATATTATTATTAAATTATGTATTTAGACTCATATTTTTTAGTACATATAGCAGGCATGTACTAGTATTTAATATAGATGGGCTATATATTTGAGTTCACTTATACTCATTACGTGGATTCATTCTATCTTCTACTTTCTCTGTACACCAGAACTTCCCTGTTAGAAGAGGGCAAGAGTATACGTCTTTGTCACGCCATGATTTTCTGACGCAATGAGACCCGCTACTATCCGTCTGTTTATTCTTTTTCATAGCTGTTACTCTGGCGCTGCAACGTACTTCGCCAGTACTCTCTCAATTCCACATCCACACGAATCTCTCTTTCCTACTGCACACAATGACCGTCACTCACGTCTCTCACATTTCCCGATGTCACGTGAGTATACATTGGCAATTAAATCGCACAACTCGACTCGAGCGTGCGTACATATCAACAATTATATTCTTATGTGACTTACTCTAACCGAACTCTATGAATAACCTCACCTCTTCGAGTCTACTCCCTTAAGATGCTCACTTAAATTCAATAACACACTAGCCTGGCACTCCATATTGTCGACCGTAATCACCATGAGGTAGACGTATCCCTACTATTATGACTAATAAAAACTGCCAGAATTTATGTCTATCTCTCCACACCCAAGAATCCCCTTCTAGGCACACCTAAACTGTAGATTTTGAGCTCATATACAATCAAATAATTATTCGTCATGTCGTATCCATCCTTCCGAAATGACACACTCCTCTCATTTTTATGCATTTCTACACAGCGATCGACTACTCATCGTATTGCTTACTACTTGGTCATGTAGATTAAATTCTTACTTTCCCTATAAGTGTTTTACCACCGTTTGTGGATAATAGAGCCCCCACGCGTTATCGAACTTATTTACGATAATTTTTAATTAGCGATTCGAGTTGTTAAGGTAGAAAGTCAAGAGCAGCGCTTATATTACCTATTGTCACTGTTACTATTTAGGTTTACAGGGGTAGCGCGAGGTTTCATGTTCTTCGTCCATTAGCACGCGCAAACCCACCATTTTTTATAGCAAACTAACCTTTAATTGCTAGCTAGTATTGGTTAAGACTTTTCCATAATAATATACTCATTCAATTCTATGTTAATAGACTTATTTCCATGCCCTTAGCTATACACGAACCTTTCTACTTAAAGTGTATTTAAATTATTTAGTTATCAATCTCGAGCTATTATACGAATTTCATCTCATTCTTACACATTATCAACTCTATAAAGGAATAATTACATTTTCCTAACAATTCCTCAATTCACTATTACTATTTATCAACAATATATCTCTACACACATCCCCTCACATTGCTATCTATTCCTTCAATTATTTTTAATCCTTTTGATAATCACTTCATAATGAATAATCCCTTACCATTCAACTTCACAACTATATTATCACACATCACTATGCTGACAAAGTACTCTAAAATACTCAGCATAGACTTAAGCCTTACACTCTCGTCACCTCTATGAATCGGATGGCACTAAGACACCACTTAGATCGACACTCTAAACACAAGGTCAATCATGCCCCATATATATTCATATATTACCACAATATTATTATATACAGAAGCATAGATTAGTACTACATACATTCGATCATGTCCTCTAGAGTAATTTATATAATCCACTTTACTGATTAACATCGCTATTTAAGGTTCCGAATGTCAGGACGAGTAAAAACACACTAAAAATAATTATACACTTTACGAGATGACGAGATGTATAGACAAAACACATGGCGGCGCCTGTTTATACTAATATCTTATTCAAGAATGTCCAAGATCTGCTTTAGAGGTGTCACATTAACCTTTCAGATACAAACCACGTAATTCATATCTATTTTCTACCGTAACACTCTACTTTGATTTAGTGTGCATAATCACTCTCTTTACAATCATAAAAGGCGGTGATATTCATGAATATAAGGAGTGCGTCTCATGCGAGTAGTTCATATTTAGACTTTTCACATTATATATCGTTATCTAATCGATTAGACTATTACACTATTTCACACACTACGTAGTAATGTTCCGATAATCTCTCTGGGATTGTATCTATTTGCTACAACTCTATTAACCATAACCTCACCTTATTAATAGATATATATAATTGATTCGGGATCATTCACAACATCTCGTGCGGTCTCTCTGCTGCGTTACTATTCATAATCCTCGACCATGATGTATAACTACTAATAAGTAGTCTTAAATTATGATGCTAAGAGTAAAAAAAGTTCTTACCAACCCTTTTTCACATTTAAGTCGCGATGCGTGTAAAGTAACGGAAAAAAACTAATAACAGATCTTATGTAGAGCAAATGATTTATGAATGCTGATTTGGATTCCAACTTATAACATAATTCTCATGTTAATTTAGAGCCAATCATCTATTCAAACCCGTCTGCCTACCCTCATACTCTCTATTTACTAATATTATTTATTATAACTTTCAAATATATTTTTCTAAAGAATATATCAGGTATATTATATTAACCCTATATGACATAGTATAGTCTTCTCTAATGGAGATGAAGTTGTTCAAAGGCATACTTAACCTATCACTATGTATACTGATGCGTCTTACTCTATTAGATCATGAGAGCTATATAATAATGCCCACGATTACTTTAATTTCAATTATATTTTAAATCATTTAATGGATAATTATTACTGATTGTTTCATTCTTAGGTGTCCTTTCTCTCGCCAGCAGCTTTAGTTTACATATATACTATTCTTTATCAGTAATCCATTGTGATTTTATTAGCGCCCCTCTATATCCATACGATTACGACCTAATTTCACTTACTGCTAATATATGTCCTCTGCACACTTCGTATATTATTATTATCTCATACGAGCACACCTGCGGTTGTCTTCTCTCTCTCGCTAGAAGTATCTCTCTAACACTGCTTCTCTACTAATTCATTTTAACATCTTTACTTATACTCTCGCAACTAAATGCGTTATCTATTTCGCATAACCATACTATATCAACCGCTCTCTCTGTGTCAGAGCCATCATGTCGTGTCCCTTATGCTCAATCTCATTCTCTATCTCTTCTCTTATTCTTATCCACCTACACCTACTCGCTTAGCATCTACACACTAATGAGATCCTCCTACCACATGAATATTTCAGATGCAGAGCTAACTAAATCCTATCACAATCCGTCACCATTTTACTTCAGGTAAGGCGATCATATATCAGTTAATCTATAATCTAGGAGGCTGATTGTAGTAATAGGCGTATATGTATTACTTAGAGCAATGAAATCAGATAATATATTCACAGAAGATAAATTTCTTCCATCATTTCCCTCAATTCTCTTTTACGATCGAGATCTGCAGAGAGGGATATCTCATGCCCTTATGCGTGATTTCCTCTCATATCTCATCCTATTGTTGTTAAACATGAAGATAAATGAATGACACGATCTTCACTCTGGTATCATCAAATGATCTGTGATGATCATAACTATAGGAGTTCTTCCAAGAATTACGATTTTGTATACGATATTTCTAATATTTCGTATTTACTAAACAACCTACAAAGTGTAAGTCCTGATTCGAGAGACTCGCAGTAAGCTATATAATTCAGTATCTACAAGTACAGATAATCATTTAATAGGCCTTATGAGAAAGAGAATAGTATGTTGTTGGAATCGGATGTATCTCCGGGATAAGCTCAGTATCGATGAAAGTGTATAATTGGCAGTTAATTAACACGGATTACACCGAAGTAAAAATTGGATGGTGTGGTTATTGTACCTGGTTGATAGATTGTAAGTGAAGATGCGAGAAGAATTCACTTCAGTGGCAGAGATTAAACGAACTAACAACGGTGTCGTGTGTACTAGGATATCAATTAAACTTGGCTGGAAAATATCTTTGTTAAAATAGAGAATGTGGTAATTATGAAAGTGAGATAAGGAAACTAATATTGAGATGAAAGAATTTAATGTAATTAAGTGCTGGCGAGATAAGATAAGGACACTCATAAATGAATTATAGGATACAGATCAGTATTAATTTATTGACTCCTCAATTTTTATAAATAAAGGAGGATATTATAATGAGCAGACTGTAGAATAATTACTTAGAGGTAATTTATGCTTTTGGACACCTAACTAATATTACGTACATAAGGATAAATTTACAAACGTAAATATTATTTTACCAACTACAGTATAAGCTTGAAAGAGAGATAGTTAAATAAATAATTAGGTATTATATATAATTAGAGTTATTAGGCAACATATGAGTTATTATGAAGCCAAATTATATAATGAATTCATATTTAATTCTTAATATCTGTATTATTGATATATTGCTTTTATAATAGATGTGAATATGTAGATAAATTAAGGGTTATTTTTAGTGAGTGATAAATATTAAAGTCAGGAATTAATTTAGTATTTGCAATATTTGATTAAGACTCTGGAGAATGAGAGCTTATTTGATTATTAGTATTACCTAAAGTATATATTTTAATTTGGTTAGTTATGTAATGATGAGAAGTTCGCTGTGAGCATGGAAATATTGGCAAAATATCTCATCAGGCATATAGAGAGCATCTGGAGCGCTCATTAGGACAATACCGTGTTATAATAGAAACACCATTAAATTCTAGGAAATATGAGTACATTAAATTAATAAAACGTGAGTTTTAGGCTACCTATTCCTATCTAGGTTTTATGACGTAAATAGCATTCTCTAAATAGGCTAATAAGGTGGTAAGAGACCACAGAGGTACGAATATTAGTTTTATGAACTAATGATTATTGTAGCGTTAGATATACTGGCTGAGCGTGACATTTAATACAGTAGTAGAGATGGTCCTTCTACCTCTCTCGGAGGTTTTTTCATAGTTTTTCTATATTACTCTGTTTCATTGGAATTTTAATGATAGGAGGTCAAAACCATGGTATTCCACAAGATATCACAAGTAGAAAGTGAGTATACGTCATTTGTTACATCCGCTAAGAGTAGGTGACGCGTTTGACTCTAGCATCAATTTAGATAGGAGGCCCTCTGAATATCCGAGGATGATGAAAGACTCATGCAGTGAAAGATTTTAATGCAAGTGATTAGAGGTAGAGGAAATAATGATCGATGTAGCTATGAGGGGAGAGATTCAGGATAATTAGAGGTAATTATCAAATTTGTAAGAGAAAGATATGAGATAGGTTATGTGTATATAGGTGATGGTAAATTATTATATGGATCATATATAGATAATTTAGTGAGCGACGAGGTAATGGATTCTATTAGTATCTCTCGAGTAAGTATTATAGATGAAGATGATGCGAGGATGAGGATACAAGAGCAATTTCTATCAGATTATAGACTATTAGATAAGTACAGACGCTCTTAAGTTACGTGAGCTGACTTAGAGTGATGAAGCTACTCTCGTAGTTGTTACTCTAGGGAGCTTAGTGGGTAAATGTTTATGGAGGTTAATTTAGACATGATCATAACTAACCATCATATGTAATATTTAAGGTATAGAATAGACTAAAACAGTCGACTTTATTTAGTAGACATTGATATCACTGGTAAAGTATTAATTTAGACATAATAGTTCACGCGTAACGGAATATTAACGAGACGACACAAGAGAAAAATCGTCGGCGTCCGAAGGGCATGTGAAATAATGAGGTATTATAAATAATAAAGATTTTAAATACTATTTCTTTAACCTTAATATATTATATAATATATAACAGATAATCCGTGTATAAACGAGATGAAGCGTGTGAGATGCATAGTTAGTCATCTAACCAATAAAGTAATACGTATATAATAGAGTATGCTTATATGTATGAATATCGTAAGCGCTGTGATAGATTTATAATGAGAGTGGATGTTACAATGGATCCAATGAGGGCAACTTGTAACAATATAATAATTAATACTATTTGCAAAAACGATTTTCGGAAATAATAAAAACGTACTAGGAGTGTATAAGCCGAGTTGAATACGTTGCGATTATGAGATTATACTTAGAGTAAATTTATATATCTTCCGTGATCGTGGATTTAAAGAGTGACCAGCTGGGGGTGGAGAGGAGAAATATATATTTCACTTCGTATTTATTCCTATACCACTTGAATCATAGGTCGACCATGGAGCCTTGATTAATTGGTTACACTGGAACATAAGTGGTGATAATATATCCATTCGCCGAGTGGTAGAATGCATAAATATTAGGATCATCGATAGTTATAACCCGAGATACGAGAGTTAGTATAGGTACATAACAGAAATGGCAAGATGGCCTAATACAATTGAGTAAAATGGTCACCGCTAATAGTGAGTTCATCTAGAGCGAGTATCCATCGAATACATGATATATGGACATGAGACTCAGTTTTGACCTGTACGTATATTAATTTGATATGTTATCGCTATAAGTGGTAGTTAGTCCAACTAGGTTTATTTGAGTAGGAGGCTCGTACAATGGTATGGATGTATGTACGTTGGAAGAATATCGTGTATAGTAGTACGCTGGCATAGTGAAGTCAGGATACGAATATGCTGTAAGTGAACCGAATCACGCGTAGGTAGGAGCTGGTAGATAGTTTACTATACCATAGAGCAATATGAAACAAGCTGTAATACATCACGCATCTAATCGATAAGCGATATGCGTCGATAATCTCAGCCTTTAATGTATATAATAATAATATCATAATTTGAAATAGATTACTTCAATGTATATATATATTAATTAATAATATATATTATAATATATATATAACTAATTATATATTTTATCTAAAAATAACAGTGTTTCCTCGAATGTAAAATGTACTCTAGGTATAATAGCTATCACTAAGTGACTAGCCACTTACCCTATACTACCGTAAGCTACATAGTAAACTTTACTAAGTTATTATTCATTATGTATGCTAATACGTCCCATTTACAGAATCATAATGGTAATACACATATTTAAAATATAATGATAGAAAAGCATATATATATATAATGATAAACATATTGAAAAATTCATAATATATAAATAACATTGTCGAATATTATTATCACGAATAGGTGATCGTGTGATACACACGTACATATTCCTACAAGAAGACTTTATTCTTGAGCCTTCTTTATAGTTAGATAATTTGGGCCCACTCTCAATCGTATCACTACATGTCGTTCAAGTTTAATGCACGGCCAAATCAAAATTCGTTCCCGTTTTAAATAAGTTAGCTAGTGCCCCAAATCAATCATCCGTGCGAAAGGTCATATAATCCATAATTGTGATAAATTATGTCGTAAATAATTTTTTATAATATGTCACATTAATTACCTTTAATGCATTTAAAAAGTGTTTCAAACAAAGCTACTGAAGATACCACTTCCGACCCAAATAAGAGCCATGCATTTACGTTAACATGCAGAAAGAAAACACTACACCTCTGTACATAATACCCTTTGAGAACTAACAAAAAGTACACTATATCAAGGCAAAGATAATTATGATAGATAAAGGTAATAAAAGTAACATCCAACACAAAGTATGAAATTATACAATCTCGAAGATATAATAGTATCACTTATTTAACAATGAACAATTTGTCAAATGTAACCAATTACCTAACCCCTCAGAAATATTTAGGAAATACATGCATATATATAAAAACAGAAATTGAATTTGTAAAACAAAAAAAAATCATAAAAACAAAAATAAAAAAAATAAAAAAAATATCCATTTATAGGGGCTATACCGATTATGGGAGGAGCCCGACGGCAAACGCATTAGAAGTTAAGTGGGCTAAGACGTCCCCCATATCTCCCCTTTAGAGAGGTGCTGGCTAGCAAAATCAAACCCC
>JABUQX010028411.1:0-33802 GCA_015478945.1 Trachelipus rathkii | reverse complement strand
AGAGAGAGATATAATAGATATAATATATTATGTTAATATATATATTTTTTATATATATTATATATATTATTCTAAGGAATTACAACTATCAAAATGGCAGCGGATATATGATATATATTTTTTATTTTAATACAAAAGGCCATATATATCAGGTATTAAGAACAGAGACACACACATACCACACATATATATATTATTTTATTTTAGTGAAGATTCAATTTCTCTCCCTCATATATATATATATATATATATATATATATATATATAGACTATATATATATATTATATATGATATGGAATGAGTATATATAATACTATTAGTAGTTAGTTATAATAGACAGAGGATTATTTTATTTTTCCCACGTGATTTTAGGTCGTAAAAAGGACGGAATTTTCCGATAACTTTCACAGGAATATATATAAATATATATATATATATATATATATTATATATAGTAAAATTATATATAAAGGGATTTTATATATTTTAAATATTTTAGTCATACAAGATGTAATACATAATTCGGAATTATCCCATTTGGATTTTAGTAATGGGATTTTTCTCTAATCTTGCCTCCTGGTAATCAACGCTTAAAATATTATCTGAAGCGTAAGAAGTACTGACGGAGTTGTATCTTGTGTCTAGGCGCCTGGTGATATTTATCCAAAGTCTGTAATTCTTTTGTGTATGTTAGGATTATAAGTTCGGGGAGCGATGCTTTATTAGGCGAGGTGAGGGGTTATCTCGTATGAGGCAGCATCCTGGAGGTCTGACGACGATTCTGTTAAGGCGGGCTACGAGGAGAGCACCAGTTCCGAGACAAACCTTTACCCGGACTTGAAGATTGGCCATCGGTAGGCCATCCGCAGCAACAAGCACCTATCTTCAATCACGTGAGAGATCTGCTACAAGTTCCAAGCAATATTTGATCCTTTTACTCTCGAGAGTTAGAGGAGCTTCCTGCCCTGTTAGGAAGGGTGCGCAATGACGCTTCTCTTCTCAGGCAGACACATACATTCGTAACACTCGTCGTTCCTTCTATCGATAATGATTTGTCCTAATTCATTCCATGATAATTGATCTTTAAAATATTATGTAAAGCGAGTCCAGCTTTGCGACCTCTATTTTGTAAGCTCTCCTCCAGGATATTTTTAAAAGTATCTTCGTTTTTCACAGCAAGTATTACCTCCGCGGATTTAGTTGAATCCATCGGGGATTGACTTCACCATATTGCGAGGCATATAGATGCAAGTTTTTAAGAATTTATTAATTTCTCTTGTATTGGCTTTCTTGATATAACAGCCCGGCACTAAGAGTGCACGGAGGATTTTGGGGTGAACAGCAGTGAAGACGTGTTGAGGGGAAACCGGGTAGAGTGATGTTTCTAACGCCATGGGTGTCCACCTGAACTTTAACTATACGTTCAGGTTTCCGCATCTACCCAGTGTTAATGTCAATGTCACGTCTCTCTCCGCGGTCAGGAGTGGTACGGCAGGGCCTAGAGCGTGGGGACTGAGGCGGGATGGAGGACCTCCACCGCGTCTGGCTGTGTTCAGGGGGGCAAAGCTCGATGAGAACTCCCCAGGCTGGGGCGGGACGAGTAGTGTCTTGTGAGCTGTTGGTGACACCTTCCAGGGACTAACCAGGAGTTCACAGCACGCATCTTTTATGTCCCTGGCCCTCTCTTTCACGGTGATATTTGCTTTCTCCTCTCGACGATGGGAAGCCGGAGGTAACGGAGAGAACTGCAGGAAATACGAGGGGTCTTGCTTTACCGTGACACAAAGGTGAAAAAACTCAACAAAATCGAGGTGTCAAATAGAAAATAAGTCTCCACGGTGTGCAGCCGGGTGATCGAACCTTTCCGTGATTTTGGTCGAAAAAAGGCGGGGCTTTGAGAGTGTTTCGCGAGTCCTTCCACGATAAATAAAGTAGAACGCTTTTTGCGGTGCGACAGAGGATGCTACATCATGTGGGTCCTCCAGAGGTCTTGGGAGCGATCTTAATTAAGGCGGGTGACGGGGTTATCTTCGGTTATGTGCACGCTTCTGGGATATGAGGACTCCGCCTCGGTGTATTGTGACATGCGTTACGTAGGAGGCACAGTCGAGACAAACTTGAAATACCTTGCTGGCGAGCGATTGAAATTGCCATCCTCACTCAAGGTGAGAACAGTAAGGACTTCCTCCCCCCTGTATGAGAGGGAAAGGGTGCCATGACGCTTCTCGCTGTTAGGCAAGAACCCAAAAAAGACCCCAGAAATCATAATTTCGGAAAAAAGAAACCCCGTTTTTTTTTTTCCCCCCCCCGGGTTTTTTCCTCGTTTTGACAAGCGAATCTATATCACTCAGACCGGTGACTGGTTTGGTTGTATGTTGATGTCTCCAAAATTGTATTATTATTATTAATTATTCCCATGATATGTTAGTAGACGAGGATTGGGGTGGAATAACAGGGATAGACGATATGTTGAAGTAAGCAGTTACCGATGTAGAGATTGAAGTTTTTCTCACCGTGTTGTCAATTCACCACAACGGAAGGTATATTCCGATAGCACATCCCTTGTTAATGTCCCAATGTCACGTACTCACTTTCATTAGCGTCAGGAAGTTGGTACCGTCAGGGCCTAGAAGCGTTGGGACTTGATGATCGGATGATGGGAGGATCTCATTATCACTCGCAGTCTGTCTACTGTGTTCCAGGTAGGGCAAAGCTCGATGAGAAAGCCCGGCTGGGGCGGGACGAGTAGTGTCCTGTGAGCGTCTTGTGAGCTGTTGGTGACATCCTTCCAGGGACAAACCAGGCAGTTCACAGGCATAATATTATTGTTCCCCGTGGCCCTCTCACGGAGTGAATGTCTCTCATTTCGACGAGTGGGAGAAATGCCGAGGTTAGGAGAGACTGCAGGAAGAGGCGGTTTCCGTGGACCAAAGGAAAAACTCAAATCGAGGTGTGCAAGTCCCGAGGAAGGGGTGCAGCCCGGGTGAGTCGAACTTTTCCGTGTTTGGTCGAAAAAGCTTTATTTTCTCCAGGATTTTCACGTGCACTCACTATACTTTCACTAGGAAAAGTAGAGCTTTTGCTCGAGTCCTGGACCAAAGGGTCCTTGTGAACCGATCTTTTAGGCGGGTGAGGGGTTAGCTCGGAGTGGCAGCTCCTGGGGCGCCTTGTAGCGGCCGCTACGAGGAGAGCACAGTCCGAGACAAACCATTACCCCGAACTTGAAGATCGGCCATCCTCCTCGAGAAGTAGAGTTACTTCTCCTGGAGAAGGTGCTTATAAATCAGACGTTATTCGATATACCACTTTAGTTATTAAAGGAGCTATGACGGAAAAAAAGGCTATTCTTCAGCGTCAGGCAGAGCATACGAATCATTCGGAAAACCCGTCCGTTCCTCACTCTCAACACTCCACCACCCGATAGAGTAGCACGAGGAAGGGGTGGAACGGAAGACGATGTAGGCAACTTCCGTGCTGCAGAGATGATTTTGCTCTAAACTTCTTTACTTTTCACGCGGATTTTTGTTTTACCGAGTTGCCACCGCCGGAGGCGCGCCGGAGAGAACCGTTACTCGTAGGTTCCGAGCATTTTAAATTGATGCTTGTCCGTGTTAATTGTGTGCGAGATCGTCACGCTGCGCTCCACAGTCATGCTTTCAGCACCATGAAGTGGTACGCAGGGCTAGAGCGTGGGCAGACTTGAGGGAGGCGGATCTGTTGAAGGAGAACCTCACATTAATATTTCCTTTATACGTCTGCCCTGTGTCACTGGGCAAAAGCTCGATGAGACGGCCAGGCAGCTTGGGCGGGACACGAGTGTCTTCCTCACAGTTGTCGACAGCTACTTCTTACATACTAAAAGTACGGAAGAGAGCGAGAGAAGCGCATTATGTCTACCCTTTTCCGCTGCTCACGGGGATAAAATAAGCATCTCTCGACTCACAAGCAAGTCCAGGAAGCCGGAGGTACGGAGAGACTTCCAGAACGAGGGTGGCGGTCTTCCGGGACCAAAAGTGACAAACTCAAATCGAGGGGTCGAGTCCCCGAGAGGGGGCAATGCCGGTGGAGCGGTCGAGCTTTCTCTGCTTCGATTAGGGCGTCGAAAAAAGGTGCGGTATTTCCGCCTTTCTTTCGAGGAAAAAGTAAGAGCCTTTTCCGAACCCGTTGAAGCTCTTGGAACGCATCTTTATGGCGGGGTGGAGGTTATCTCGGGAAGGCGGCCCCTGGGCCGTCTAGAAACATCTACGCTGAGGAACGAGCCGAGTCCGAGAACAAACTTTTGAATCTTTAATTCTTTTTATAAGAGGTAATACTTTGCAACTAGAGCACTCATTATCCTCACTAGAGTAACTCATTATTTCAGGCGAGAAGAAGAAGAGGTCTGTCCCTGGTAAGGAGGTGCCTAATGTATGACGCTTCGTAAGATCTCGCAGTCCAGAACGCCCCCATCATCGCTCCCAAGTTCTATCTCCTGCTTCCAGCTCTCGTCGCAGAACGGCTGCCTGCTGTAGCCATTGCGGCGGCACGTGGCACGCCGCCGAGTGCGGCTAGGCGACCGCCACGGTCAGTCAGTCCCGGGTGTCACCAACTCCGGAGGGTGCGGCGTGTTGTCGAACCTCGACGACGCGTGTTAACGTCCTCGGGGACGTGTTTCCTCTCTTCTAGGACTGAAGGTTTCGAGGTAACAGGAGTGTACGCAGGGCTAAGAGCGTGGGGACTGAGGCGGGATGGGAGGACCTCCACCACGTCTGCCTGTGTCAGCTTGGCAAAGCTCGATGAGACCGTCACATGGATTGCATGGGCGGGACAAGCGAAGTGTCTTCTCAACAAGTTGGTCGCAGCTCCTCGTGAGGAACAGAATGTAACCTACGTAAACGTAGTAGAAGTCGAGACACGTGCATTTATGTCCTCTCTCCATTATGAGCCCCTCACTGGAAAAGCTCTCTCAGACTAAGAGTCCTAAGCCGGAGGTACGGAGAGACTGCAGAACGAGGTGGTGGTCTCCGGGACCAAAAACTGATTAAACTCAATAATAGCAAGAGGGTTGGTTCGAGTCCGGAAGGTGCAGCCTGCGGTCGAGCTCTTGTCCCTGTCTTTCGTGGAGTGAAGTCGAGAATAAGGCAGAATTTTCCTGCCTGTTTTACTGTGGAAGACAGGTAAAAAGCTTTTTTTCGAACCCCTAATAGTTCGAGCTCTTTTGGAGATCGATACTTTCCTGGCGGGTGTGAGTTATCTCGGAAGGCGCCGCCTGGGCCGTCTAGAAACATTGCTACAAGTGCGTACGACCGAGTCCGAACAAACCTTTTATCTCCGACCTGAATCATTGCCATTGTCCTCCCGAAGAGTAGTATAGCGAGAAAGAATGAAGAGGTCTTCCTGGTTATAGGAAGGTGCCATGGACGCGTTCGTACTCGCAAGGCAGAAGCCCCATCATTCGCTCCTGCTTCCACTCTGGTTCGCGAGATAGATGACAATGCGGAGAGAGTGGAACGGGGCAAGATATGGTGATGACATCGGAGATTCGAATCTTTCGTCTCATATACTTATTCTGATAAACGAGAGTTCAACCTGTTACTTCGGTAAGGGGTGTCCGAGCATTCCCGTGGTTGATAATGTCATAGATCAACAGAATCTCTCTCTGCGTATCAAGCGAGAGTGGTACGCAGGGCCTAGAGATGAGCGTGGGAGGACTTGAGGCTGTGAAATTGATGAGTGATCTTCAACCGCGGGAATCAGCACCTGTATGTCCGAACAGGGTGAGCAAAGAGCTCGAGATGAGACCGTTGCTTGCGAGTCTACCTGTGCTTGGCTGGGCGTACTTGACAATTGAAAAAATAAAGTGCTTCTCACCAAGTACCGTCGTCTATGCTCTCAACTATGCATCGTAAAAATACGTAGGAGAAGTCGAGAAGGCCATTATTATTCCTCATACCTTTGCCGCTCAAAAAATCACTGGGAAAAGCTTCTCTCGACCTAGAGTATTAAGGCCGAGGTAACGGAGAGACTTAAGAGTGTCTCAAGATGACATACGAGGTGGCGTCTTCCGGGACCAAAAGTGAAAACTCAAATCAGGGGTCGAGTCCCGAGAGAGGGTGCAGCCGTGCCGCTCGAGCTTTCCCTGCTTCGAGTCGAAAAAAGGCGGATTTTTCCGCCTTTTACGGAAAAAGTAGAGCCTTTTCTCGACACGTTGAGCTCCTGAACCGATCTTCCCCTGGCGGGTAGGAGTTTATACTTCCGGGAGGCGCGCCTGGGCCCGTCTAGAACATCTACGAGCAAGCCGGAGTCGAGACAAACCTTTAACCCCGACTGAAGATTGGCCATCCTCGCGAGAAGAACAAGAGGTACTTACCTGGTAATGGAAGGTGCCGAGATGACGCTTTCGTAACCCGCAGGCAAGAGCCCCATTCATGCGCTCACTGCGTTCCCACCTCTCCGAGCTGCTGAGATAGGAAATTGCCATTGCGGAGAGGTGGAACGGGGAAGATGATTGGTCTGGAGTGCAATCCGGGGAAGATGAGTTTCTCCGCGGTGTCACCATCCTCTTCGGATGGAAGGTTCCAGAGAAGCATTTGAAGATCCCGTGTAGTAATGTCAACTGAGTCCGTCTCTCCTCTTTTGAATAGGTTTTCCTAGGTAAATTTGTTCCTGAATGTAGGATACACTAGTTGGCCAAGCGACCTATGACCTATATTGATGCTGTACTCGGTGTGGGATCTTCTTGTTCAAAGGCGGGAGTGGAGGAACTTTCACAAATTTCCATCTCTTGCCCTTAATTTTTAATAGCAGAAAGGTTTGTTCCCGCATCCTGTAGGTCCTGATACAAGCACGACGAGTGGTAGGCAGGACCTTACGCACGAATACAAATGTTTTACGATCAACAGCAGACGGCAAGGTCCCATCGTATGAACTAGCTACTGCAACATGTTTCGAGCTCGTGGGCGCTGGGGCGGTTTAAAATGTAAATTCCTCCTACGAGTGTCTTTAACTATTACTTATATATAATAACGATAGTTATGTCGTACCAGCTCTCTACTTAATTATACGTATTAGATAAAGGTAAGAATAGCGTAAGAAGGCATTATGTATAGTGTCTACTGCTTATATATATATATATAGCTATTATATATATATATATCATAGTCTATATATATCAACAAAATATATAGGGTATAATTAATATATATATATATATAAAGCTATTATAATAATGTATGATATTATATATATATCATATATTATATATACTATATATATATTAGTATATATAAGTATATATATATATATAATATACTATTATAATATTATTATATATATTATATATTTATAGTATAATATATATTATATATATATATAGTATATAATAATATATATTCCAGAAATTCATTTGAAAATAATGATTTTTTCCAACGACCAGAAGGTGTGTTTCGGATAGGACTTGAAACAGTAAAGCCCCACAGTAAGGCAATAAAGCCGTAAAGACAAAGCACATAGCCGGGGTGAGGGGAGGGTCCCTCTGGGGCTATTTCCGATACTGCCTTATTGAGTTATAGCTTTTAGTATAAAAAGAACATGTTTTAATTATACAGAAATTTTAACAGTGAACAAGGGTTTTTGTATAAAGTAAAAAAAAATTGAGAAAGTTTAGTATAGATAAAATACTGTCTCATAGTACAGAAAACGAATTACTTGAAAAGAAAATACAAAGTGGTGTAAACACTTTGTTATTAAAAAAAGTGTACATTAACGTGACAACTACGAAATATTTTTAGCGTTCGCGCAGTAATATTGAGCCTGCGGGTGCCCGCGGTGTTTCCGGACCGGAGGACGCGCCTGAGGGCGAGCGGGGCACCCTCGCGTTCGGTCTTGCCACCCTGCGAACGTTTAGAGAGTTGAAACCGTGATTCAGCATACTATATCTTCCTCACCGCTTTTTCTTCTTTTTTTCAGTAGAAAGCCTATGGGAGGGGTTCTCAGACTCATTTGAGAGTTTTGGGAACCTCAAAAATGAGAACTATGTTATTAAAAACATATATAAGTACACTAATATCAAGGTGTTAAGTACATGTTTACTAATTCGGCACCGCACCGGCTCCACACCGGTGTCGGTACCTACACCTACAATCACTCATTTCTTCTTTTTCCTTCTTCTTCTTTTCCTACATCCATCTTCCTTCGTCTTCTTCTAAGCTTTTCTTCTTTTTCAAATTGGGCCTCCTTCAAGAGGGGGATCTCAAACTCATTTTGGGTTCTGAAACCCTCAAAAATGAGTTCTACATCTATGAAAACATAGATGTAGACACCTCATTTGTTCTAATATGTAGCTGGAGCCAGAAATTCCAATCTGGCATCCGGCCACCACCATTCGCTTTTGTAGCTGATACAACTATGGTTTTCGCACATTTATTTTAAAGTCACCATTCTATTTCATTTATTCTTTTCTATACACTCACCAAATTTTAACCTTCTAAGTCCATTTTTAAGATTTTGGGGGCGGGAACCCCCACCCCCCTTGGGCATAGCGGCTTGAAACATTGGATGAAACGATGTTGCCACATATAAAGATAATATTGCCCGAAGTTGCAAGGGATACGATGTCTTTTACATCCTCTTTTGCTAAGGTATGACATTTGGGGTTATTTGAAACCAAATAAAATACCCCATAAATGACCCCCAGCTGGGGACATGGGGACTCTGGCGTTTCGGGATAGTAATAGGAGAAATGATCTATTTTTGGACATTCTACCGCCCTGTGTTAACACCCGTCATGATAGGTTTTTGACGAAGGGTAAGCCCTCTACGAAAAACGCATGTTGGCTGCAATCGACTCGGCATACTTCAAAACATACTAGAATGGCACACCTACATTTTGAGCTCTCACTTATCTTCAGGCTTTCCATTTTACCGCATTCCCAGACCCACACAACGAATGTCTAAGTACAGAGTGCAATTTAGATTAACAAGGGGTGCTATCGAGCCGCTAAATGTATATGCTAAACATGCTGGCATAATCGTCAAGTGCTTCGAGGCTGGAAGCCAGTTGTCATGGGCAAAAGAACGGCACGGGGATTGCCAAATGGATCAATATAGGGCCCTAGCTTATCTTTATCTGCTAGCCGATAACTTATATTATAACGGCCACCTAAAAACGTCGGGCGGTATAGCCGGTCACATAGGATACATGCGGCACTAGAAGTTGTTAGTAAAGGCCGGAGTGGACGCGGGGGTAACTAAACCATAAGAGAAGGAGACCATCCCTACGTCCAAACCTTCTTATATACAACCAATGTCGGATCCTTAATACCCTACTAACATAGGGATAGAACACCAATATTTGGTGTATTCTAAGACGTAGGATATATGGCATGCTAGAAAAGTCTAGAAAAGGGGGGTGGGGTACCTCGAAACTCAAAGAAGGAAAGCATCCTAACAGCCTTCATACTATAACACCAGATCGATTCCATATGAATAAACACCTTATAACATAACGTAGATTCACGGCAATAGCTAGAGTGTATTCTAATGACGTAGGATATGTCATGCTAGAAAAATGCTAAAAAAAGGGGGGCGGGGGGCTAAATCATACAAGAGCAGAAAGGGAAAAAAAAACTAATTTTTTTCTAAGCACATTTTAAATACAACTCAGACACAATCGATTCCACCGTACCAAGTTATAACATAGGGGTAAACATAATAATTAGGCTGTATTTCTAGAATATAGGTGGGGCTAGACCGTGCAGAAAGCTAGAAACAGCTGTGGTAGTTCTGCTGTTTGCGGTTTCTAGCGGTAGTTCGAAATCTGATTGATACTACTATAAATAAACTATAAATTATATATAATATATATAAAATATATAATAATAATATATCCATATATATATACATTATTTTAGCATCTTTAATATGATAATTATATAATTAATAGATATAAATAATATAATATATAATAACTTTATATATAATATATATAGTGTATATATATATATATAAAGGTCTCGATTTTTAAGGGTTACGAATTATCTAATTTATATTGGTGCATTCTATTGCAGTTCCCTTTATATCTACTTTCTCTATTCTTAAATAACTTATTATTTCTAGAACTTAGAAGAAATAATAAGATTTAAAATTCAAAACTTGTTTGTCAACATATTTGAAAAAATATATCTAAATCGTTATTAATTAATACTCCGAGACACAATATCGATTAGCAAAATTTGAATTAGATGATATACACTAGAATTTGTATCTACCACAGATAAAAATACTAGAAGACCAAAACTCTATAATTCTATCTAAAGACCTCCTAAAATTAACCAGGAGGTGGAGACTAAAAAGCCTAAAAACGAGAAGTCTAACCTCTCTTTTAGAATCTCCAAACTAGAAGGACTCATGACGATGGAGTCTATTATATAACTATGATGATATAATGAGCATTATTATTTAAACCATAAGAGCTGTGGTAGACCCAATGTGAGGTGTGAAAACTCTGAGATACTAATAATAATAATAGTTAATAGAATATGTCCGTAATAAAATTTTCACCAAAGATAGGGTAGAATATTAGATGATTATGTCAATTAATACCGATTTTGTGAATCTAACTTTTATAATAATTAATTATAATTATAAGAGATTACAGGAGATAATTTTCATCTATGGGATAAAAAGTGTACAATGTTATTCTCTCTATTTTTATGTTAAATTTATTTATCTTTATTGTATTTTTCAATAACTAATGGTATTTTTATCCTATTATCTCTGACATTATTATTAGTTAAAAACAAATTTTTGATTTAAGTATATTTTTAGATTTGTTATTATTTTATATCTCTTCGATTACTATATTTATTTATGGTATTTATTATTATTTAGTTATTATTTATTTATGATATCTATTATTAAATGTGTGTAATATATATTTATTTATATTTATTAGGATCTATTTATTAATTATTATTATTATTGCTACCAACATGGCAATTCAATTAATCAATTTATTATTTTTATTTTTGCAATGAAACATTTTATTAACTAAAATAATAATTTATTTTTTTTTAAAAGAAAAATTTAATTTTTTTTTAAAAAAAGATAAATTGACAATTTAAACTAATTACATATACCAGTTAGCAAATTTAAAAGAACTGAATCTATTTTAACTTGAAACTGAATAATCTTGAAGGTTGGACATTCAACTTAAGAATCTCAATAATTATGTTAAAAATTAGTTTATAATATATATTTACTCTAAGATAATTATATACTATCACACTATACTTATATACCTATACGTACCTACGAGACCTATATTCTCAAATATAATAGTATAAGTATATACGATATTATATATTATATTTATTATTATAGTATTCTATCGGGTGGATATTCAGTATACATATATAATAATATAATGAGGCTCAATATTATAACTTACTTTCCGGTTCTGTACAAAAAAAGCGAAAGAAAAAATCATGTTGCGAGAGGAAAATCGAGAGAAACAAACACTCAGGAACATACAATGAATAATTTGAAAGTATCCATTGGAAAGTGAGTCAAGGAAAAGTATGATGAATATGGCAAAGTGGACCAGGAAAGTACGTGAACGATGGACAAGTACCCAGGAATATTTCTATTTTTGATGTGGCTATCACAAACACGGGTATACACTGTCACGCATTTAAGAAGAACTAAAAGAGCTGCCAAAAATGGTATCACCACAGCTCAGAAAAAGTATCAATATAATCAGAGGACTAGAAGGTGCAGACATATAAGAAGGTAGTAAGAATCCATAAATATACTCAGGTTGCCAGATTAGTGACAAATATGGATCTGTCATGGTGCAGCATATACTACTTTTGTCTATGTAAATTTTGTTTTAATATTTTGTCTATAAGTATAATATAATTACAATATATCATATATAAATATACTATATTTCTAGATAGTATATACCTCAGGTAGATATATAGACTTTACCTATAGGTATATTAATACTCACGTCATATAGGTATATATATATATATATATATATATATATATATATAAATACCATGTTCACATCAATGAAGGCTACCAGCCGAGCTTCGAATACTCGAACCCATACACATATTCCACGTAACTACAATCTTCAAAATTGTAAATATATGAAGTTAATTCGCTCTCCGTATTAACATATTAATTTTAAATATTAAAAATGCGGGCGGTAATTGGCTAGCATTGTATATTAATGTTGCCCTTTTAACTCTCAATCCAGAGCTCTGACCAATAGACCATAAGGTACTTAAAGATAAAATGTAAAATAAGTAATATATCTGTTATTACTGGCGGTCGATTTTTGTTCGAAACTTTTTCTATCGAAACATATACAATACTTTTATTTCATAGTTATTATCATAACGGCAATAAATATTATAATATAGTGTACTTAAAATAATATAGTAATATATGAATATATATATATATATATATACTGACTATACTCTATCCTATCCAGGGAACTTATATGAGGATACCTATATATATATAATTTATATATATATATATCATATATATATTATATATATATATATATATATTATATACATACATATATATACTAATATATACTACTATATATCTATTATATTACAAAAAGTGTTTGTAGGATCGAAATGTCCCACCCATGCTGGTCTCAAGTGTAACAAGCACTGCCAGGCGTAAGATGTTATCCAGCCGTAAGAAGCTTATTTTAATTTAGAGATCTTTATATAACATAATGACTAATATATTTTAGGAGGGTGTATTCAAGGCATTTTCTGAAGAGAACTTAGTTTGATCTACTACCCTATAAGAAGTAGTCTTGCTGAATTCATTCATTACAGGTGTATGTCCAGATTTTCTTGATTCGGTTACCCTGCCTAGTTTTTTTTAGAATACATGTGTCAAGCTATTCGGCCAAATCTTAGGCTTTCATAGGGAACTACCTTATTTATATACTATAATAGGTACTTTATTTAATACCATGAGGAGGTAGGAGACATTAATGCCTTATCTTACGTAGTACTCTTTACTACTTTACTGAGTATTTGGTAAAGCTTGCGACACCTTGAGAAGAACTCGTGTCCTATACCTAAATAGCAGTATACCGGTACGTCTAATTAATCTAGAATCTTATTTAGCTACCTTATAGTATATATATAGTAGTATATATGGTATATATATATATATACTTATATATTAGACGATACATAATATATATATATATAGATAGTTTAAGGTGACCTGTACTGCGAATTTACAGTTTCTATCAATCGTGAATGAGTACTTTTTATTTAAAAAAGAATAATTACTACTATGTATTTGTTTGTTTTGATTTCGTTTTCCAAATAGACTTCATGGTTTGATTTTGGGGGGAGGGGGAACAGGGGCACACGGTTCGGAGAGGTTTTACTATTCAACTGAAAACCATAGTAGGGAGAGAAAGAAGGCTTCTTATTGCTTTTAATGATAAGAATTCAATAACTTGTGCTTCCGGTCCACTCGGTGCAAAAGTTTCCCACGTACGATATACACAGATTTTGTGAGTCGAGAACATATATCATCGGTAAATCGTATCTGCCCTTTACTGCGAGAGACAGGGAATTCAACGGGTACATATAGAGAGTGATTGTATTAACACATCAAGGAGAGTGTCCTCACTTGTGAATCCTCCAACAGTTTCAAAGTAGAGATAGATTTATTCAACGTCCGATGCACTACTCATCTTCTCAAACTTGTCGTGACCCGCCGAATGCGCTGGCCTGCAATATTTGCAATTTAGAAGAAGTAAATTCTGCCCGGTTGGTGAGGCAAACCTTTCCCGATCAGCTATTTTAATTTTTCAGTACCATTTCTGTAACGTACGCCAACAGGAAATTTTGCAACAGCAATATTTACGTCTTCAAGCACTTTTTTGCGAATTGTGTTGATGTCAGGCTGAGGGTATGGAGAAAGTGTCTTTGGAGAAAACCGGCGCTTGTCAAATGATTACGAAGACTGGGTTTGGATGACTCACCTTCGTTTATAATTCGGGGTGATTTAATGAGTCTTCCAGAATCGTTAATATTTGATATACCACCTCTCTCACCTCACTTTACCCATATGTAGAGCACACAAAGGGCAGTAAAAAGTTTTTTATTGCACTCGCACCGCAACCGCATCTGATCAGCCGCACCGGCACCGCACCGCCCGCACCGCAATCGCACCGCACCGTCTTCTTACCGCTTGAGGGCAACTTCACCGCACGCACCGTTTCAAGTCCACGTCAAGAGGTTGGTTCCTCGGGACCCTCGCGCACCGCACACCGTTGCTCCTAGCACGGCCGGCACGGCCGGCCCTTCGAGCCACTGAGAGAGAGCACCCACGCACCGCCACAAGAACTCCCGGTAGTCTCATTTAAGATAATTTCACTCCGAACGTTGCGGAATATTTTTCCCTACTTTCCAAAAAGTTTTGATTCGATGTGGGCTCGCGGCTCCGGCTCGGCTCAAACTCCGGTATGGCTCAGACTCCGGTTCCGGCTCCAGCTTCCTTTTCAAAATTGTTCAGCTCCAACTTTAAATAATTACTTTCAACTGCAAAAAAATTGTTCTTCACTCCAATCCGGCTCCGGCTCCGGCTCGCGGCTCCGGCCCGCGGCTTCGGCTCCGGCTCCGGATCCGGCTCCGGCTCTCGACCTTGAGTTTTCCATTTCGGGGATGAATAGATTAGCTCCAGCAAACTTTGCAGACCAGTATCTTAACTTTTAACCCTCCGCAGAAGAAACAATAATCAGTTTTGACACAGAATTTATGCTTTATAACCTAAAAGGCTCTATATGCGCGGAGCTTCGCGGTGCTGGCTCCGGCTTCGGCCTCTCTGTGCTCTGGCTCCGTGCTTCTGCTCTGTACAACAATTGTTTATCTCGCCAACTTCTGTTTACACTGATACTTTCATACTACAAAAAAAATGTTATTTGAAAATTGTTCCTACAGATCCGCATGCGGCTCCGACTCCCAGGCTCCGGCTCTCGCGCTTATCTCAGACTATCGGTTTCATAAATGTTCAGAAGAGAGCTAAAGCTTCCGCGTTCGTCACAGACTACTGTCCATTATCTGGCAAAACGACAAGGCTTTTGCTCTACACCATCATTTTATACTCTACCGTCCGCTCGGCTTCGTGCTGCGCGGGCTTCCCGGCTCCGGGCTCTCGCGGACGCTGCCGCTGCTCGGCACCTGCGTGACGTGTTTCTAAAATTGTTCTAGTTTCACTTCTCTTCTCTACACCGGTAAATGAGTCAGCGGGCAACATTACTCTCGTTTTGCATGCGTGCAAAAAATAATATTCTTGAATTTGATAAGTATGAGCTCCTCCAGGTCCAGGCTCCGGTCCTCCGTCTGCCTTCTTCGCTCTGAGCCGTCTTTCGGAACTCCGGGCTGTGGGCGCTAATCAGCTGCTCGACTTTCGTGGTGTCACCATTTCAAGGATTAGTTAGTCCTTCAGGCTTCGGCGACTTGGGTAAGTATTCGGGGTTGCTTTGAGCGGCTGAAAACGGAGAAACATCTAATAAAAAAAATATATTACATATTTGCCGCTCTGAGGCAGCTCCGAACTCCGGCCTGCCGTGCTGCGGGGAGGGTCCTCGGGCAGTCGGCTCAGTCCCCGAGCTCTAAGCCTGCGTACCACTCTGAACGCCCGGAAGAGCGTTTGAACATGACAATTTAACGACGGATGCTCGGAAACGCTCCGAGTGCACCGGGAAACTGTCCCGGTGCCTCAAACGAGTCGGTTCCTTCCTGTTCCACCGCTGTCGTTACCCTCCCGCTGCAAGGGTTCGGATGTGTGTCTGAAAACATGGCACTTCCTCAAGGAGAAAGTCCTCTACTCGGAGAGATGGGAGTCTTCAGTCGGGTAATTTGTCTCGACTGTGGCTCGGGCCTAGCCGCTAACAGAGGCGGCCCAGGAGCTGCACCGGGAGATACCCTCACGCGCCCTAAAAGATGGTCCAAGACCTTGGCAGGGTCGAGCAAAAGACGGCTCCCTAGCTCGTAAGCGAACTCTTCGGCTTTTCGCTCCGCTCGCTGTGGAAAAAGGCGGAAATTCCGGGCTTTTTTCCGACAGAATACGGAAAAGTTGATCACCCGGCTGCCCCTCTCCGGCTTGGACACTCGATTTGAGTTTCACCTTGGTCACGGAAGGACCCCCTCGTCCTGCAGTCTTCTACCTTCCCGGTTCGACTAGTCGAGAGCATATCACGGTGAGAGAGACATAATAATCCGTGAACTGCTGTTAGTCACTGGGAAGGATGCACCAACAGCCTCACAAACATACTCGTCCCGCCCCAGCCGGGTGTTCTGCTGCGAGGCTTTGCCCTCGGCAGGCTCCGGGTGGCCCAGAGCTCCCCGGGTCTCCGGACGCTCGCGGCCTCGTCACTCCTATTCAAAATTGTTCCCAATGCGCCTCAGTCCACCTGGCCATCTAGTCCTTTGATAACACTAACTAGATATCATTCAGTTCGCACCTATTTCAGAAGAAATTAAATAACACAAGATAGCTTGCTCTGTAACCTCCAGAAGTGGGTGCATCCACCCGGGAGAACATCTCATCTTCCCGGTTGCTCAACACCGGGTCCGGCCTTCGTCCAAGCCCCCTTCCCGGGCGCCGTAACTACTGATGGGCGAGAGTTAGGCAAAGACACGAGTTCGGATGGATGGTTGGACGGATGAAGCAGAGGAGCACTGGTCACTACGCATCCCCGATCTCCCAGGGAACAGTAAGTCCTCTACACTTTCAGAGAATTGAATTCAGTTTTCACCCCGACTGTGTAGAGACAGTCAAGTTCAGTGGATCTTGCCTGTACACACTCACATAGACCGAACTACCTCATTAAAAAGACAGAGTGGTGAGATCTGCCACTACTCGGAGATAGAGGCCTCATCCGAGAGAACCACGGTCCCTCTCCACAGGTTGCAGGTCTAGCAGAGAGCATCGTACTTTCGCGGTCTCAAGATACGGGCTGGACGAAATTCCGGTCCTCCTCTAGACCCCTTTTCTGTCGCTCCGGCTCTAACGTGCGAGGCTCCTTCACACTAATAATGCTCACTACGCTACGATGCGTGTACCAGATATATTAATTTCATCCACCCGCTCACTGCAATAACACTTCTCTCGGTTGTAAAACAATATGTGTTTATAACGGCTCTATTCTAGATTTCGTCAGGTCCGTCCGAGGCTCGCCTACTGTCACGGCTCCGACGACACATCGAGCTACATGTTCATACTGATATTGCAGCGAACGATGCCGGTACTGTATCTCTGCAGGTTTCGCAGCTTGTTTGCTGGAGCAAAGAGGACAAGTTTAATCTTTCACTTAGGTTAAGAATAGAGAGGCAACAGAGGACACGCTAGAAAAGTGAGTAGCTTGTGAAACTGTGTCCGAATGTTGCTATTATTCGTCAACGACTAGTTGTTGAAACACATCTAATAAGACACTCTCAGTTTACGGACACCGCCTAGTATACCAACCACAGCCTCGCTGTATTATCTTCTTAACAACCTTTCAGACGTGGCGAACACAAAAATTACACCATTGATTGTATGAGGAGACACACTTTTCCTTATCACATTGAAACCGAGTACAGGCAACAAAAAAAAGAAAGTCGCAAATTATTTTATTTGTACCCTAAAAAGTAGGGGTTGGGCAAGTACAGGGTCCCCTTAACTTTTGACTCTTAAGGCGTTTAATTATGGGTTCCTGTGGTCAGGGAAGTCAATTTTGAGGTCGGTGTGGCATTTGGAAAAGAGAATCCAAGTCAAATGCCGACATAACTTGTATTTTCTCTAAAATTGTTAGATTTTTATGTTTGATGGGTCAAATTATTGGTTCGTGAGGTCGGGATGACCGATATTTCAGTTTTTAGAAGATTAGGAACAAGTCTTTTTTTTTTTTTTTTTTTTACAAGTTGTCACCACCACTCACGGGCAGACCCCTATTCAAGGAGGGGGTGTTGCAAGCCTCAGAAGTCAGCAACGAAAGTAAATTACGCAGATGAGCACAGACGCAGGCTTTGAAATGGGGGAGATTAAATGCAGCAGGAAACACAGAAGATTGAAGAGAATTCCACAGAACAGAGGTGGCAGGAAAGAAGGAAGCACCGCAGCGAACTAGCCTGGAGTTACCTACATCAGAACAAAACTCACGTGCAGACACAGCACCCCTAGTTCTATGAGGGCGACGTAAAGGTGGAGGTACACGAGTGATAAGCTCCCTCGAGCACCTGCCGCTGTGTTACCTATAGAAAAGAGATAAAGTACCAACAATTATCTCCTCCCCTCAATGTGGGGGAGTTATGGTTGACGTATACCCCTCTTGTTTGCTCTCCCTGCTGTTGATGACATAAACACATCGTAGATGAGGTGCTGGCAAATAAATAGAAAAATGCTTGTAGCTAAATGAAATTTGGCTAGTGCATAGAAGGGGAGAAATGAATTAGAGTATGTAGCTTGAGTTAAGTACCTGATCAAGTGAGCCGGTGAAGTGTGGTGCGGTGCGATGCCGAGTTAGTAAACATTCATTTAATTATATAATAATGGTATCAATGTATATGTTTAAGGCGACAACCATATGTCGTACAACATATATATGCTTAGCACAAAGAGCTTATTAATTATAACGCCTCTCTACCTATCTTTATTAATACATTTGTGTAGTGTTAAATCCTAGTCAAGTTTATTTTCACATGACTGATTCTCTTCAAACATGTACAAGCCGTCTTTTTATTATATTTTACAAAAAATAACCGCTTTTCTAACCTCGCACTGACATTTCTATTTTCAAATCTCATTTTCTTTTGTCAACCAACCAACTAATATATTTTTCCATAAGTTCAAACATATATATTTTGTTTGATACTTTTTATGTTTATAAGTTTCATTTTAATTTATTCAATTGTGTTTGATTTTTTAATAATTTTAATTTTTGAAGTTATCTTTAAAAAAATTTAATTATCTTTGTATTTGATTTTAATTTATTTATTTTAAAAATTATTTTGTTTTAAAACTTTTTTTTTATTGTTATTCAATTTTAATTATTTAAATTTATTTTCAAACTTTTTTTAGGTTTCTTTTGCTGTTAAACTTTATGTTAATTTTTTTATTTAATTTCTAATTATAGTTAATTTTATTATTATTTTTTTATTTATTTTTAATTTTATTGTTTATAAAAAAATTATATTGTTTTAAAGCATGTTTAATTTATTCCAATTACTTAAGTTTAAAACACAATAAACTAGATATTATTGAAGCTTCATTTAATTTACTTTGTGTTTAATTGTTTTTATTTTATATTTTTTGGCTATAATTATTTTAATTTTTAACGTTTTTTTTAAAAGTTTTTATTGTTGTTACTTATATATAATTTATTTATTCTGAAAGTTTAACTTGTTTTGTTAATTTTTTTGATTTATTTTAATTTTAGCTTAATTTAATTTTATTTTTTTCAAACGTTATTCATTTTTAGGGTTAATTTATTTATTTAAAAATATAATATTTCAAAAACACGTCTATTTATTTTTATTTATTGTAAAATAAGTTTTTGTTTTTACTAAAAGTTTAGCTTAATAGACCCTAAGCAGAAAGTTGTAAAACAGTAGCGCAACCGACCGTATGGCTTAGGGGTAGCCCTCGCCCCACGACGAGGCCTAAGGGCTCGGGAGTGATGCACTGGTTAGGATGATTTCTTAGCTGTTTTAAGGACGGATAGGATAACCGGAGTAGTATAGCTATCCCGGAAATTCTTCCTTTTACGGGAGTCCTAGAGCTTTTCTCCGAGAACCGCAACGTTGAGTAAGCAGTTGTCTGCCCCGAGTAGCTAACGCCCTGCGGGTAGCGTGGGGTAGGTGGGGCGGAGTGCTAAGTCAATGCAAACACGGGCGTTTGACTTGGACTTGGCATAATGTATTGTTGCGACGACCGCTGGACCTCTTCCTGAAAGATCCAGTCTTTAGCTCAGTGAAACGTGAGGTAATACAGTAGTAGTAATGAATAATAAGTAGGCGCTGAGATAGTAGTAGTAGTAGTAGTTAGTCAGTGTAGTCAGTAGTGAGTAGTAGTATGACGAGATCCATCGTCTGTATGCTGTTCATCTACAACGACTAATTAGATACCTTACCGGCACATTTGGACGTAACTCATAATTTATTAACTTCCTTAAAGTTAATATTGGTCGATGAAAAGAAGGAGGGATCATCCTATTTGAAAGTGGGCACAGGTCCACTAATGAACCGATCAGTACCTTTTTTCGAAAACTAATTGCAATCGTTCCAAACAACGAAATCCCTGATTTCTTGACATATCAGCTCAGTAAATTATCAGGTCCCCACATGCAATAAAGAGCGTCGTGACTGAACTTGGTCCTCACTTTACAGACTGCCTCACCAACTCACCAGCTCCCACACATGAGCGAACAAATAAACATTAGATAACAGGTATATATATATATAATATATATATATATTATATATATATATGATACTATATATATATTATAAAGTATATATACTATAGTATATATAATATGATATAATATATATAGTAAACTAATTAGGTATAAATATGTATATAGTATCGATATAGAGGGTGATATGTATATAGTACATATATATATTATATAAAGCAAAGTCGCAACATTTTCAGTAATCCAACAACTGAGGTCAGAGCATAAAAGATGGCTCTCAAGTAGGCTGATGAAATCAGCGGTGTTATTGAATACTGCTATTGTATAATTATATGAACGGCCGGAGTATAGTGTAAGTTGGTTATTTATCATCCAATCACACGCGACACGACAGCGCAGGCACACACTAGGATTCGTATTTATATAGGAGACAAACTGTTTAACAAACATTTAATCAATGGCTGTAAACATCTTTAATTCCATTACTCACCTCTTAGCGGTGGTCAACCGAGACTCTTTAAATATACTTAAAAAACATTAAGCAATATGGAGGTCATAAATTTTAATTTATCAATTTAAGCTTTAATGGATGAAAATGAATTTTACAGCTGGTAATACACACTCATTGTAACATGATGCAATACCCCGTTCGTCACTGGCATATATAATATATTAGTATATTCGGTAAGTATATATTATATGGAAGTTTTCCTATATATAGTATATATATATATACTATAGTGACTCATATTACGGTGTTTAAATAAGTTCTAATGCATCGATTACTATCTATCCTTGGGCTATTATATCATATAATAGGGTACGCAGTTGTAATGATATAGGTATATATATATATAGTAAACATTTTCTGCGTTCAACAGGTCGTTTTTAGGGAGTAACTGAGAGAAATGTTGAAAAGAGAGGTATTTGTGCAGAATGGAGGGGGCAATTGCAGCATAGTCCCAGTATCACTTCATATAATCAAACAAATACCAAAATTAATTTTAAGACATGAGTATAATTTCTGAATTCCATTACCCCCGGAGACATCATTATTGATATGGATAATGTGCGTGAACTGTGTACCATTTGACAACATAAGTTTCATTGGAAAAGTATATTGATCCACGATGTTGCTACACACATATTTATATAACAGTAACATTTGAGTACATTGAGGAATAAATACCTGTGACTTTGGATAGCTATGAGCTCGTTTGGTTATTTTTTTTAAAAAGTTGCGAGATATTTGTAGAAGTTTAGCGAGAACATGACAATCCACACGAAGTCTGTTGGAGTCTATTCATCCGTGATGCCTAACTTAGCAGATTGACGAAATTAGCTGCCAGAAATTTACTCAGAATAAACTAATAATTATGATGATTCGTCACTACACTTTTATAGTCTAGACCGTCCCACTGAGATAGATAGGGAGCCCAAGCGAGGATGAGTGCCCGCGAGAAGCTAGGAAGGCATCGAGAGACGCAAGGCGCCCGGCGAGGGGCAGCGCTATTACTGCGTGGGGCGACCGAAATTATCTTCTAAACTTGGTGTTATGTAAACTTTTATTACATCATTTTGTTTTCTCTTTTCAAAGAATAATCCTTTTTCTATACTATGAGTCAACCGTTTTCAACTATGATGTTAATTTGCTCGTGATTAATATCGAGACTATGGATCACTGTAATTTTTTTTATAAATACAGGGTGAAAGCTGCGCATGCTGATAAGCTGCTATGTGGGTGAAGGCGCACCTTAATAGTATGCCCAATAGTGACTCGCTCCAGCCCTCCTTTTGCTGTAATACCTTTACGGTTTTACTGGGCTTTTGGGTCTGTATAAGCATGTTTTTATAACCTAAAGCTGTAACTCCATAGACGCACTAGAGCACATAGCTCTGAAGTGACGCTCCTTCCCCAATTCTCTTTGCGTACGTCTTAACGGCTGCACTGCTTTTGGGTCTGTAAGACATGCTTTTACATACTCTACAGCCGTAACCCCATAGGGCCATAGAGCAAATAGTCCTGAAGTGAACCCCTCCCCATCCCTCATTTTTGCGGTACGTCTTTACGGCTTTACTGCTTTAGGGGTTGTAAAGCATGTTTTTACAGCCCCATAAGCTGTAACTCCATAAGGCGGTAGAGCAAATGGCCCCGAAGTGACCCCCTTCCCATCCCTCTATGTGGTACGTCTTTACGGCTTTATGGTCTGTAAAAACATGTTTATACCGATCCTAAAGCTGTAACTCAATGGGATTATAGAGCAAATAGCCCCGAAAGAGCCCCCCCCCACTCACCCTGATATACGCTTCGGCCTTACTGCTTTAATGCTTTATCCTCATGGTTCACTGTTACAACTCCTATTTGACTACCCATTTTTGTTTATTATTATATATATATATATATATATATATATATATATATATATATATATATATAATATATATATATATATATATATATAATATATATATATATATATATATATATATATATATATATATATATATATATATATATATATTCTTCTTTACGTATATGATATGAAAAAAATTATACTCTAAAAATATTATTACATAATTACTATATTAGTAAAATATACAATGTGTGTAGATGTATAAGCAAACTTCACCTCCATCCACAACAAGCCTGCAATTTTCTCTATATGACCTTCCAGTATAGGTATCATATTATTATACTATAGAGTTATATCGTAGTATGTAAGCTCGTGTCCCTCCTTCACATCAGCTGATGCATGCATTCGGTAACCATTGGCATTATCTCATATGATTTGTAATTAACACAGGTGTACCAAGATTTTAAAATAAGCCACCACCTTTGAATATATGTTATAAGGCCCATAGCTATGCCTTTAACCGGTACATAAACACTGTTCAAACTGTATGGGTCTGTGTACAACTGATATCACCCTTTAGGATATATACCCTACCACCTTGAAATACGCCGCACCAAATTTCGCGTACGCGCAGTAATATTCCGCCTGCGGGAGCATGCGTCGGTTCCGCGAAAGGGCGCGCTCGCGTTGGGCTTCACGTGGTCTACTATAAATTTTGTGAATTAATTATTATCTATTCTAGTGATGTTCTGCCAGTAGCTCATGTATCTGTAATTAGGCAACATCTAATAGATCCTGCTTAGTACTTTATATGAAGTGAATATACACTCAGACATCCAATCTTGCCACAGTACTCATAAGATCAACAGCTTAGGTAGCATTCGCTAGATCCTACAATATCTCGAAATTTTAAAACCTAACCAAACGAGTATTTTCCAAATCAATAATTATTCCTCAATGTAAGTATTTATTATAAATATGTTATAGCACATCTGATCAATAATTAATAACTTATTTAAAGTAACTAAATATATTTCCATATAATAATAATAATAATAATAATAATAATAATAATAATAATAATAATAATAATAATAATAATAATAATAATAATAATAATAATAATAATAATAATAATAATAATAATAAATGGCAAATGAATTATACTGATGTCTTAAAAGTAATTTTGTATTTTTTACATTTTTTACATGCTTCCATGCATTCTGAAAATTTTATCAAGTCCTTAACACCGCATCAGTTAAAATGTTTTCATATATATATATATATATATATATATATATATATATATATATAATATATATATATATATATATATATATATATATATATATATATATATATAAATTTTAAATATATTATATATATATATATATAATATAATATATATATAGATATATGCCAGTGACGAGCGGAGTTTTGCATCATTAAAGCTTAAATTGATAAAAACCGATAATTGTTAGACATCATTATTGCATAATATTTTGCAATAATATTAAAATTCTCTTCTTAAAATATATGGTTGAGTGAAACATTGATTAAATGTTTGTTAAACAGTTATATAATAATATGAAAAATAGTGTGTGCCTGCTTGTGTGTGCGCGTGTGTGGATGATAAATAATAAACAACTCCGGTCATAAATATAAATAGCAGTATATAAAAATCACCTATTATCAGCTGATATACAGTGTGAAACTAAAAATGTTGTGGACTTTGTACATATACCTCTTATCCAATGTTTATTTGTCTTTCGTAACTGTGATTTGTTGTAATGAACCAATCCTAGCCTCTTATGCTGTGACGTCATTGATTGTGCAATATTTAAAACATCTGGAATATAAAGAACAAGGGATTTGTTGTTTGGAATTATTTAGTTTTAATATAAGTTTGGGTGAACACGTGCCTTTTAAAATAATATTTTTAAACAAGTTAATAAATTGTTAAGTCATGGTAAGGTAAGTCTATGTACAGCATACAGATGAATCCATACTAGTACTACTACTACTATTACTACTACTACTGCTATTGCTACTACTATTACTGCTACTACCACTACTACTACTCCTACTAAAGCTATAACTATTATACGAGTAAGTACATGGAGTATTCGTTCTCGGGATCCATTCTTTGCATAATGTTTGATGCAACATACATTATGCCAAGTCAAATGCAAGTTATTGCTTTTGACTCCTCACAGCATAAAATTCTGCTCATATATATAATTTATATATATATATAATAATATACTATATATATATATATATACATAAAAACAGGTATTTACATACAATATATATATATATATATATATATGAAAAGAGGTGTATATATGTCATATTAATATAGTATAAATTATATATATATATATATATATATATATATATATATATATATTATTAAGTTATTTTTACAAAATATGTTTTCAAATATTATTTGAAGCAGTAAAACAATAAACCATAACAGAAAGGATGGGCCCATAGGAGCCCCATATAGGCTGTTCGAGATACTGCTTTACTGCTTTATGGTCGATAGAAACATGTTTTTATCGCCCCTAAAGCAGTAAAACACTCTAGCAACACTGCTTTGCCTTGTTGGGTGGGAGAGTACCCCTAGGGGTCGGTTGCGCTACTGCTTTACGGTATTACGGCTATACGGCTTTACTGCTCTACGGCTTTACTGCTTTGGGGTCTATAAAACAAAAATTTTAGTAAAAACAAAAATTATTTTAACAAATAAAATAAAAATAAATAAACGTGTTTGAAATATACATTTTTAAAATAAATAAATAAACCTAAAAATAAATAGTTTGAAAAAATAAATTTAAATAAGTAAAATTAAAACAAATAAAAAAGTTTTAAAACAAGATAATTTTTTTAAATAAATAAATTTCTAAATAAATAAGAAAGTAAGGAAAATTTAAAAATAAATAAAAATTTAAAAAAAATTAAAATAAAAAAAATTAAAATAAAAAAAATTAAACAAAGTGCAAATGTAAATGAAACTTATAAAAATAAAGTGTTAATAATAATATTTAAATAAGCTGCCAAAATTCTGAAATAACATACAGAAAATTTGAACAAAATTAATTTTTAAAAATAAAATTTACTCTGAAAAAAATAACATGATAATAATAACTCAATATCGCAATATATAAAAATAATTAAATTTAAAATAGAAAAAATTATAATTCTAAACATATTTGTATAAAAATAAGACTAATGTTCACAAACACCCTCAAAAAAATATAATAAAATTAAACAATATTAATAACAGTTATAGATCAAGTAAAAAAAGTTTAAAACATAAAATTTTTAAAAATAAATTAAATGAAAAAACTTAAATTAAACATTTTAAATATAGATAAATTATATAAAATAATAAATAATAAAAAATTAAAATTAATAAGTTTTATAAACTGTTAATTTGGTTAGTACCAGCTATTAATGTAAAACTTAATAAAAAATAAAATTACTGAAATTTTTAAAATTATTTTACTCTTTCACATTTTACATATGTCAGAGTCAACAGCCTATTTTATTAGTTGTTATATCAAGGTGATGTTTAATTTATGTAAGCTTCTTGAAAAGATCACACGGTTTATTTAAGGAAATAATATTCTAAGATATTAGAATATTTAAGGAGGCTTCAAAATTTCTTCACTGCAAAACTCTAGCAGATTATTATTGTCATCGTTGTAATGTAATTGTTATATGATTCATTATACATAATATGACGTGCATTATGTATAACATGTTTTATTATTATTTGAACATATGAGTGTATCTTAGATATTATGTGAACTCATGTTATATAGTTGATTGTTTAATATAAGATATTTTGTATTAATTAAGAATCATAATATATTATTGTTATTTTAATAGTAATAAAGATTCACGAAAATAAATTTTAATGTAGCACTGAAGACGATTATTTTTCTCTCTAAATAGATTTTCAATTATATTTTAAAGACGAAATATATTTTGGGTGTTCTCATACATTATTTAACAGGAAACAGGGCTGTTTTCGTCATTGATATGCTACAACTGTCTCTCACTTCAATACTATATTTCATTTACTCACGAATTGATGGTTTAAATAACTATCTGCGAGCAATCAGAGACACCTCTATGACTCTACCGCACCCCAATGTCTCAATTTACATGTATGAATTTACGTTAAACAGGTATATATACAGAGTTCAATACGTGACAATATGAAATCTATCATAATGTGCTCTATTACATACTCTTCCTTAAGTTCGCCCTTTAGAGTAATATATATAGCATTATTAGTTATGATCAATTGTCGTTACACAGGTCAAATAGCTGATCGCGTCTAATCACCCCCCATAGACGCTCGAAGAGTTGGATTTCGGAAAGAGATGCAACTCATCACTTCAGATGTTGTTAGTGTATGTCAGGTTCCAAAACAGTCATCTGAGAGCCGAACGTGTGAGCACTAAATAATGACGGGTTATACATCAAGCCAGCTCAATCGCAGTTTCTCAAAATGTGAGATAATCTACGCATGGTAGAAGGATGAAAAAAGTGTGTGATACCAGACTTAATTTTAAACAACATTTGTGTGACCGCTTTAATCTATACACGAACCTCAACAATTTTCGTGCGTTCCACTACTTAAGTCGTCAGGTATCCCGTTTAATTAGTAACTACCACTTCTAATCTCATTCAAAAATAGTCTTAACCAACTATTAGAGCGTCAAGAATCCTAATTCGCTCAACCATGAGTCTTTAATTGCTCATGATCTTGATGATGTTCACGTGTGTTCAGAATTACTAGTGACTATAATCCTCAAGAGAATGTGACAAGTTGCGTGAGAGTGTATAGAGTTCTCGTGCAAGGTGATTGGTCACATTGTCGTGAGCGAAGGATTCTATTCACGTCCCTGTCTGCTCTCCATACACGCCATGTGCCCTCCAATGACCATTTACTCACAAAACCACTACAGATTTTGCCACATCTCATATTAGAAGAATACATTTCTACAGGCTAGAGTTTCCAACCTCGTTTATATACTCACGAGTTTCCATCTTTTCGTATTAAATGTGACCGATAATAATCAAAACTTTATATACCTTGTGCTAGACTCTCTTCCAATGTCTCTCAAGCAGCAAGTAACGTGTGTTTAACACCCGTAACCACTGCACCGATAGAGAATTTCTCGCTTTTTATTAAAAACTTTATATTAGATCAAATTTCTCTACTCTCCACTTTCTTTAGTTTATAATAATACAATTAATAATTTTTTCGAGTGTTCTATCGACCTGAAATTTTGACCCTCCTAGTCCCTACTCCATTCAGATAAACACGCTCACGCATAGCCGTACGACTAATGACACGTTAAAATTTGGTTCTAATCTCTGTCCTTACCTTTCTAACCATTGGTTTCACGATATAAACCTTTACTAAGGAAAATGCAGTTTCTCATTTTTCTTGTCAATACTTTCTCTTCAAAATCCAACAGAACAGAACAGTGTTTCCACATAGACACGATCGGTAACTAATTGGTGGTGTCCCAAGCCATCTTCAGTAGGACGTGGGCTCACTCGCAACCCAGACACATGAAAGAATATCGACTAGATTTATTGCGACCTAGATAACCAGAAGGAAAAGCAAAAGAGCCATATTGAATTCCTTCCCTCTGACCCATCTGCTATCAATCTCTCTACAGATATTCTCTGGCGTGGAGCCGGAACTGCTCCCGATGGCTGCTTACTGTGTGGCTGCGGATTACTGCTGGCTTATTTGCTATTAATGGTCTTGCCACTCTCGCCGCCATACCTCGTCTTTGCGTAACACGAGTGCTGACGCATGAGCGAATAGCACCTGCTCTACACAACACGCACAATCAAACACTTCTACTAATTCCTCCCAGTAGATAGCCGCGTTCTCCAGTTAGTATTCTCTTATGCATCGATAGTCAACGAGCACGAACAACCAACATGTATCCAGTTGATCATTCCTATTTAAATCTCTCACAATTGTCTACATTTGGTTTCAGGTTGTAGTATATCGCGTGATCCCACAAACCAGCACATCACACAATTTACCACCTCAACACACTTCTTGAGAGTGCAGCGGTGAGATCCCTTCTAACATACTCAAGTGCAAGCCACTAATTTAAACCCACTCTTTAGAATCAGGGATGGCTCGCGGCGCACCTGTTAAAAGTTGATCGCAGGATGTATGACCAGTCTGTAGTCACGAGCATGAATTACCTCGATGGGATTCTCTGAGTTCTGCTACTTTTATCTGTGAACTTCGCACAGTTGTATTTATTTGCCTTGCGGAGTGTCAGCGTATATATATCATTTGTTGATAAGTTTCTTACACTCTTCAATGTCACTCTGTATTTCATTGCTTTAATTAAGTACCACTTGTCCAAATATTTTCAATTTATATTTCTATTGTATATTTTGTAATCGTTATTTGTATAACAGCCTTTGCTTTACTAGCGCAGCCTACATAATGAAAAATTGACGAAAAGCGATAGGATTTATAATGTTCGGAAAGTATTAAATGATTTATTGATTGAGCATAAGCAATTATCATAGAAACTAGTGTAGAGCAAACGAATTGCTTAAGGCTTGGTTCGGCGACAATGCATATACGAGTATAGACCGAAGTGCCATGCATGCATCAGGGTGGTGTGGGCGGCCACACTTTGAACACCTTATATGAACCTGTATCTGTGTGATTAATATCAGAATAAGAGAGGAATATTCATTCGTGATTAGTTTATGAAGATAAACCTTGTGTCTGCATAACCGTATTCGTCCACCGCTTCTTAGTTTTTGGCTCCATTCATTTAAAATATAACTCCCAACGTAAACGAAAGCGCTTCCGTCTAGGTCAATATGAAAGATTATTTTATATTTAGTATTGAGAAAGTACTTTCGGGGATCTTGATTTTCCTTTGCACAGTGTCTTCCATAGGGGTATATTTGTCAAGATGAATCATTCTGTATGTACGAATATGCAATACAAAAAAAATCGTTATACATAGCTTTCTCCCACTATAAGTCATATGCATTCAGATATATCTTTATCTCTCTTCATTTTTAGAGTCTTGTTATCTTTTGTACTCGAATTTATGCTATTTCTTATTATTGGAAATACTGTATATAATCGTCCAGACCTAGAATGATATAGTGTAGTTTAGCTATAAAGCTATATACCGAAAATCTTGATGTGCTAATATATATCTTACTATCGATAATAAAAGTATAGTATTATTCTATCAGCTAACATATGAATCATACCATGTAACAGTTGTTCTAAAGGTTGCTAGCTTGATTTCATTAATATAATAAAATTATCTCTAATTACACTTAGATAAAGATATATAGAGATATATAAATGTAAATAATGACATTGGATATTTGCTTGCCGATGTACTGCCATATGCACTTACTACCTTTGGATAGATAGAAGTGCTTGTTTTTACTACTAATAATTAATAATAAAAAAAAAATTAAGTTAATATAAACGAGGCCTAATATTTTTGTAAATATATTTATAAAAATATATATATTTTAAATATAAAACTTAATATAAAATAAATACAAAAAAATAATATAAAGAACTTATAAATAATATTTTTAAGGCTAAAATTTTTAAGGTTTAAATAAATTTTTATAAGGTATTAATTAGAGGTAGTGTTCTTATCTATATCATTAGTTATTCAATTAAATAGTAAATATTTCGATTCAAATAGATTGTGAACTTCATTTTAATACTCTCCTCTTTAACTCATTCTCGTTTTTATATCTTTTCTTATGTACATACAAAATAATCTCTTTGTGTCAAATCTTTGATCTGTTTATACTGAGAGGTAATAACAATCCGAATATATGAATTACTATTAAGTATTGACTCTCTACCACTATATTTATCGGTATATTTTATACATTAACTTCCTTTGATCTGTGTATGCGTTTGAACATAAGCACTTGAGCGTCGAGCTTACTTTATCTTCATCATTACTCAATAGAGCTTAAAATTTACTATTATATTTATCTAACGATAATTGGTGTGTGCTTAGGCTAACAACACTTATTTCACTTTTGTGATAATAAATGTTAGTAATATATTAAGATTTCTTACCTTTGAAATTTTTCTTGATAAATTGTGAGACATATCATTCAACACATTTTCTATACACTATATATATATATATATAAATAATTAATATATATATATATATATATATATTAATATAATATATATATTATATTATATTAATATATAATATATCAATATTAATATATATATATATTAATATATATCTAATATATTATATTAAATATATATTATATTATATATATATATATATATATATATATAATATATACATAATATATATACTATAATATATATAATATATATATATATATAAATGCCAATATATATAATTTCAATCCATTTATAACTTAATGTGCTAAAAGATAATAACCCAAAGGCTAAATTAATATATAATCTTTACAACAGACCAGAGGGTCCATATATTTTTTTTTACAAAATCGTTTATATTGAGTTTTGATAAATATCTCCTATGATAAGCATGATAAATAGAACTCAAGATTATCACCAAGCGAATTGCTTGATCTTCTGTGATAGGCGCATCTGCC
Organism: Trachelipus rathkii; assembly: GCA_015478945.1. Taxonomy (NCBI): domain Eukaryota; kingdom Metazoa; phylum Arthropoda; class Malacostraca; order Isopoda; family Trachelipodidae; genus Trachelipus; species Trachelipus rathkii. Next base: position 2,334 of record JABUQX010028411.1, on the reverse strand, counting down.
TTATTGACTATATACAGCCTTTAAATGAGGTGATCAATTTAATAAACTAAAACTATGCTTTAATTTTAAATAAATTTAAGAGTATTTTTATTTTTAGTAAAAACATATAAATATATAGTTTTTTCAAATAACTTTAATTAAATTCTAAAACAAGTTATTACTTATAAATTAAACAATAAAATAGTGTTAACAGTTTAAATTCTATCTTAAATAATTCGATACTATTTTCTACTATTGAAGAGCCTACACCAGTGAATTAATATTTACTAAATATGTTTATGTTAATAATAGAAATTATAATATAAGTATAAATGCTCTCTAAGTTTATGTAATATTTATACATAAGCACGTGAAGTTTATAATATCATAAATACTTCCGTTTTCCCCTCTTCAGCTCCCATCTGACTCCATGTAGGAGTCGGACCGACTCCGGTCCTGAACTCTATCATCCAGTCTATATATATGTACTTTACTTATAATTTTCTATTTCATTTACTATTTATTTTCTTAGATAAACCCTCCCCTGGAGGGATCCTCAGACACATTTGAGAGCTCTGGAACTCTCAAAATCGAGGTTTCTCCTGTTTTTGTTATACCCTAGGGTAAAAATAGATACACCCACTGAAATATATATGCTTTATTTTAAGGTCTGACTCCATTTCCGAGTCCGGGGCTTCATTACTTCAGTGAGTAACCAATATAATAATATAATAATATACTCGACTGTATTCAAATGTATATCATATACGGTGACTTTCAATATAATTCGGTTTTCACCAATGTATAAGACGAGCAATGTTATATTCCGTTCTCAGGTATATGTCCATAATAAAAGTGATAATTCTCTCAACTTACTACAAAATTTGTTAATAAATGTGATATTCAGTCGTGCACGAGACATCTCTTTATTATGATAACTTATTGGAAACATTTTGTGAATGCCTCTTGTATTCCACGCCTCTTATAGAGATCCATAACCTCTATAATACACTCCAGGACATTGGTTTTCCGGTTCAAGGTTTCTACATTGGCCTCTCTGACCTTAGAAACCCTTAACTTGACTCCTAATTAAATATCAAAACTAACGTATATATCGCAATTTAATTTTATGAGTATTTGATAACACCAATATGTTGTAACTATTTGTCGGCTTCTTTGTGCTCAAGACACTATATTTTTCCTAACTCTAGAATACTCACCTTCGACTCGGAAACCGATTTGTGAACACTGTGATATCCCTACCCATGTGTATGTTTGGACATTGTAACACCCAATCTTATTATATATACATTGTTAAATTAAGTGAACATTCTCACAATGATTGTGTTAAATATATAGTTTTCCAATACACTCAGTTTTTTAATCATTTATTTGAGCCTGAGTCTCAAGACACATCTTTTATCATATAATATATATTAACTCTAAGTATAACTTATTATTATATATATATGTACTTTAGTACTCAAAACTTAACATTATTTAAGGCCATATTCATACTTATATATATATAGTACTTCATTTATATATATTATATATAACATATATATGTATATTAATATTTTATTACCAAATTTTTAACAATTTTATAGTCAACATGGTACTATTCTCCACCTTCGTACTATTTTCAGTACTAGCTGTACCTTGAGGTTACTTTTAACTCTCTCATACAGCAAGAGAGATACTTTGCGGTATATAGTTCTCTATTGAGGAGAGGACTCTTATCACGAAGTTGACATCTTGCATTATAAATGCCAAATGCAGCACTCAGTCCTGTTTGTGCTTTCTTCAAAGAGACTTCTTCAATGTCTGATCTATTTAGAATAAATGTTGTTTTAAAATCTCAAATATTTCCTTCGATAAACTTTAATGGAAGATAAAAGTTTGAACGTTAGATGGCGCTGTCAATGCGATCGTCCCGCCCCGATTTCTAATTACACTATATATACCAAAAAATAAAACACTTCACGACAATCGTGAGACTATAAGGCTCTTAATAGATGAAATCTGTTTTGAGGCCAAAATATTATTTGAGGAAAGATATCCTTTAATACACAAATATCTACTTATAGTTGATCAATTGAAATATTTAAATGGTGAGTTGGAGAGATATGATTCTCTCATACGAAAAACCTATATACTTCTGAAGAGTGACTTTTAACTTGAAAGATAATAAAAACTAAAATTATTGGCATCAATATATTATTTTACTTATAAAAAATTAACTATATATCAATATAATAATTGAAAATTATTTCACCATATTATATTTAATAAATTATGATATTGTAAAAAAAGGCTATTAATGCTATTTTAGATAGTGAGTAGGTACAATCT
>JABUQX010028410.1:0-25205 GCA_015478945.1 Trachelipus rathkii | reverse complement strand
TACTCCCACGCATGTTCGTCTTCCCCCCTTCTATTCGCACCACCCTTAGCTATGGTTCTCTATCGTTGACGGTATTTTGCGCACCGTCGGCGATGAACAGACAGGATACGGTATTGTCTTTTTTCTTGCAGATGTCTCGGCTCCGTATCAGAGACTCCATTCCCACCTTATCTTCTTCCTGACACTCCCTACACTGCTCTTCGAGATCTTTTGGTCTCTTCGTATGGCTCCTACTCAGGAAGCAAAGTATGAGGAGTTGCTACGTGGCACCTCTAGGAGATCAGAAGCCTCTGATCATTCCTGGTGCAGATGGCTTGCCTTGTTATGTGGTTTCTCGTTTCCTCCCACCCCAGGAATCAAGGTATTCAATCCGCACACACTTTTTGTTACACAGAAAACTGCCTTCATGACGTTCCAATATTTTTCTTAGCTGTCTATGGACCGAAAGCTTTTCTCTATTTCAGGATGGTAGCGAGAGGGCAGTGGATACTCCTTTGCGCCGTTTCAAACTCCAATGCCCCTGCTATATCTGCTATTTCTGCCCCTGGACTGTCTGACCTTCTCCTGCAGCTCAGGCACTTTTTCTCTTTCTTCTACTTCTTTCGCTTCCCCTGTCTTCTTCGCTTTCTTCTCCTTTATACTTTTTCTTCCCCTACACCTGCGGTTTCTTCGGTTCCTTCTTCCGCTGCTTCTTCTTTTTACCCGGTGTACCAGCCCCATCCCTCGTACCCCTGGTCCATCTCCAGCGCCTCTCACGACCCCTATTCTTCCCGATTTTCGGGTTTATAGATGGCCGTACTTTCTTATTTGGGACCATTTGGCATTGGCAGACATCAAGCGGAAGCTGATGTCCATCTCCGCCATTCTACGGTCTTCCAAGGGACTCTCGTTCCCACAACCGCTCCTCTTCAGGTCGTCGCTTCTCTGACCGCTCCCCCCCCCAGGCCCTCAGCAATATCTAAATGGGTATTGTTTTTACACTACCGGTTTGGCCTGAAAGCGAAAAGGTGCAACCAAAACTGCCACTTTTTTTTCGGGAAACCCTCTAGCCAGCGGTCATAAAGGCGGTGGATTCAGCTGGCCACCCCGTTTGTTCTTCTTCTCCGCCTTCTTCGTCTCAGGATGGTTCCTGCGCCTTTTTCGACAGCGGTCTTTACAAACCTGTTCTTCCTGATCGACACAGGAGCGTCTTATTCTTTATTGCCTAGAGATACTACCACAAAGTCCGCATGTGTCCCTTTCCTGACCTGGCTCTTTACGCAGCAAATTGTAGTACCATCCCCGTCTATTGGTGAGCGCCTGTGCACCTTAGACCTCTCTCTCCGCCGTTAATTCCCCCTGGGTAATTTGTTGGTTGCTGACGTGACCCAACCCATTTTGGAGGCTGTATTTCTGTCACATTTCGACCTTTTGGTCGATCTAAGAAACAGGAGAAGATTGGTTGACGGTTGTACGTCTCTGTCTTCTGCAGGGTACCGTAGTTTCTCTGCTCTTAAAGGCAATCTCTGCGGTTGCCTAAACTTCTTCTGGGACCTCCCCCCTTCTTCACCATCCTGCCGAAGGATTTTCCGGCGCCCTGTTTGACCTTGTTCTTTCTTCTCTTCTGTTCAACATTTATTCCTCCACCATATAAAGACTACGGGCTCTCCCACCTTTGTCGTGCTCGGCGTCTGCCTCCTTGACAAACTCAAAGGCAGCAAGGCGGAGTCTTGAGCACATGCTCGATGGTATATCATTCCGCCCCCTCCAAAATTTCTTGGTCCTCCCCCTCCACATGGTGCCTAAAAGGTGCTTTTGATTGGAGGCCTGTGGGGGGATTTTAGGGCTCTGAACGCTTGTACGATACCAGACCCCGAATAACCCGGTTCCCGACATCCAGTCTATTCAACCTTCTAATCTGGCTGGTAATCCATTTCAATTTTTTTTAGTAAAATTGGATCTTGACAGGGCTTACCACCAGATACCAGTCGCACCAGAGGACATACCGAAGACGGCCATCATCACCCCTTTTGGCCTTTTTGAGTACACACGCATGCCTTTCGGTTTGAGGGGGGCAGCTGCAGCTCAGACGTTCCAGAGGTTCATCGATGACATTCTTAGAGAGGTCTCCCTTTTTTTTTTTTTTACCGCATTTGCTTATCTCGGATGACCCCTCCTCATAGCTTGCTCTTCTCCTGCCGAGCATGAGCAACATTTACGTGCCGTTTTTTGCTTTGGAAAGAATTGTGTGCATGACCAGCCCGGCAAATGTGTATAGTTTTTTTTTTTTGGTGTCCCTTCTCTTAACTTTCTAGGACACACTGTTTCAGCGGATTGGCATTTGGTTCCTCTTGCAAGGAGCGCGTGGGGAGGCCATTCGCACCTTTCCCTAGGCCTGTCTCTCAGAAGCAGCCTCGTCAGTACCTCGGCATGCTTAACTTCCTATCATCGTTTTCTCAAATCGTGCGCTGATATTCTTCGACCCCTCACCCTCTCATTCCATCCCCGCCCCAAAGCAAACCGAGGCAGTTCTTTTACAAAAGTGGGACTGGTCTGACGAAAGCAACTGCTTGCTTCTTTGAAGCTTCCAAAGAAAGCACTCGCTTTCACCACACTCTTATAGTCCACCCTCAGGACTCAGCTCCAACCAGAGTCAGGTAGATGCCTCCGATTTTGCTGTCGGAGGGTTTCTCCGCAGCACCTGAACCGGAGTGTGGTCTCCATCCTCGCCTTCTTCTTTCGTCGCAAGTTGCAACCACCTCCTGAACTCGTACAGTGCTCTTTCGGGACAGGGGAGTTGAGTACTTGCGATGTTTATCTCTGCCATTCATCATTCCGCTATACTTTCTGGAGGGTCGTGAGTTCCACAATACTCCACTGAATCACCAAAACCACTTACAACTTCGCATAGGTCTCCAGAAACCGAACGGGCACTCTCCTCGAAGAAGCTCGGCCAACCTGAGTAATGTCTTCACAGTCACCACTGGATGTCAAGACATATTTCAGGTGTGTATGGTCGACAACCTTCATGCTGATCGCTCCTCTCCCGGCCATTGAATTTGAAATCGACGCGATTTTCAGCCTTGCCCAAACATCCATCGGACTACGACCGCGCTTTTTGGGAACGTGCCAGGACTACTGAGGATCCTGCACTTCCACAAGATTCTTCTTCTCAAGCTGGAGTGGCTCCAATTCCCTGGGATAGAGAAACTTCTGTACGATGTCTCTCAGGGATCTCCTCGGTCCTTTCCGTACCTGCAATTCGATTCCGGAAAGGGGCTATGTTTCCCTCAATCTTCAATCGCTTTTCCCACCCTGGCACTTGAGGCTTCCACGCAAACTGATTTTGCTGCCCCGATTTGTTGTGGCCTGATCTGATATGCCGACCGGAACGTAGCAACATTTGAGTTGTCTCACTTGTTTCCCACTGCACCAGCGTTTAAGGTTTCCACGTCACAAAACAAGTCCCCTCTAGTGCATACCTTTCTTACCCCCTGCTCGCTATTTTATTGGAACGTGTCCAACATCGAAATCGTTGGACCTCTGGACTCCTCCCGCGGTAAGAAAGTACATTTCTTACGTGCATATAGATCGGTCCACACGACCCATGGACCGAGGCTATCCCTCTCTCTGTTCGTCCCGAACGCGGAAATCCATAGCCTAAAGCTTTCTTATATTGGATACTTTCGCGCTTTCGGCTGCTTGGCCGCTTTCTTGGTTCACAACGGACCATGGTAGACCTTTTGAATCCTTCTTATGGAGAGATTTGATGGATTGAATCTTCTTGGTTCAGAGAAGATTCACACGACTTCTTTCAATTCCAAAAGCGAACGGCATTGTTTGAACGTTTCCACCGTCAGCTAAAGGCTTCTCTTCTAGCTACAGCCAAATCCGAAGAAAATGTGGGACTGGATGGCTCTCCCCTTTCGTTAATTGCTTGGCATCGTTCGGGCTGTTAAAGAGGTATCTGCACCATGTTCGGCTGCCGCCTTGAATATAGTGTATGGTCTCCTCTTCGTCTTTCCGGTGACTTCTTCTCACTAGTCCCTCTTCCTCTTCTACAGCTGACCCGCTTTCCTTTCTTATCCGCTTGAGGCGCTGTGCTTCGTCGTGGAGACCGACTCCTTCTCGTCCACACAAGGTGCATTTCCTATATGCCTATGGACCTTTCTTCCTGCACTCTCATGTCTTCGTTCGACATGACTTCCACCGCACCGCTCTCCAACTCAAAGTACGATGGACCTTTTCCAGTGATACTTAGAAAGGAGAAAAATTTTCACGATACAGCGGTCCCACACGCACAGAAGGTAAGTCTGTTTTTTTCGATCGCACCGCTTAAGCCTGCTTTCTTTTCGAGCGCGAATTTCCTCTTCCTGTTCTCGTAACCCTGACACGCTTTACCTTTTGTTTCAATTCTCCTCCTTCAACTCGTTCTTTTAACGTCCCTATCTCTCTTAATGCATCACTTCCTCCTCTTTCCTCCTCCTCCTCCTCCTCTTCCCCTTTTTCCCGCTTTGATTCCCTCTCCTTATCCTTCCCCCTCCTTCTACCTCAAGGCAACAGCACCCAATACGACCTGGAATCAGACTCCACCCGCACGGTCATTTTGCCATCCTTGCCTCCCTCCACTCCGGCTGCAGGATTCTTTACCTCAAGAGCTCCACTCGGCTACCTCTTACGACAACAGGGAATCCTGTCCAGACTCCATCACAACCGCTTACTAGAATATGGAGAATCCTGTCCAGACTCCATCACAAAGCTCCTACTAGACTATCGAGCAGAGGTCGGCATATACGATGGCCAGCGCGATACCTCGATTTAAGTTATTCGTTGCCTTTTGGCATGCAAGGAGTCCATGCGCCCCGGATACGTATGAGGCCTTTACGCCGAACTAACTCTGAATGTACAATCAAACGACAGGTTATTTGTTAAGGTAATTACTCGAGCGTATTGCAGGCCGACCTGGGGTGTACTGCCCTTGTGCGGCGCTGAGGCTCACACGTGCTCCCAAATATCACCTGTTGCTTAAACATAACTTCTAAATATCTCTTTCTTTTTCTCTATCAATCTTTCTCTTTTCTAACCTAGCTAACTTAACTTAACCTAACTAACCTAACCTAACCTGATCTAACCAAATTGAGCTTAACCTTACCTAATCTAACCTAACCTAACCTAAGCTAACCTAACCTAACCTAGCTAACCTTTCCTTACTTCTTTGTCAAACTATTTTTCCTTACCCAATATATTCAACATCATTCAAACTAATAATAATTAAAGTACGTAACTTTATATATGATTAGCACTCCAATTTTTTTCTCAATTTTCTGATATCACTCTTTTATGTTAATTTGATTTTAAAAACGAAATGATATAACCTCCAGGTTCTATCTGTTTACTTATGGATACTTGCGTTATTGATGTTTAAAGTAAAAGTAGATATACATATATTTTCACTCAGGAAATAATCAATCAACCTTAACTACCAAATATATACTCTTGGGGCGTGCGCTCTCTCTCCACACACAGAGAAGCGCGAATATTCCTATACCATCCCTTTTGTGATCATATCACCTCTTAAATCCTTAATACAATATCTCTCTCTATAAACATTGACCCCTATAACACTACTGAGGTCCCCCACTGCAACTGCAGTATACATTTCCCCACAGGTAGAACTAATCCAGAGAGTCTCTGAAATGCTCCTACTGTCAACATACCACGAAACATCATTCAGGATTGAAATTCTACCTATATATATATATATTCCAATGTTGTACTTTTTCTTTCTAACGTACTTTTTAACAACTTGTAGCCTAAGCTGATATTGGTGTTTACGCATACGTCAGATAGCGAAAACACTCGCCCCTCACCCATGAATTGGATTACCTTTTCAGGTATGCGAATCTTGAGGATATTTTATATTTAATCACATTATTTTTAAGATAATTCTAAGGTAGCTCCTAGCACACCTCTCAAAGAGTAGTGCTACCATGAGAACCTCTTCACGCTCAAACTTTACCTAGTTCTTTCATGAAACTTCATACTTAGATTCACATCAGAGATAGTGCCTTCCACTAAATTCAAAGCTCTCTCCCGGCTTTTGATCACTTCTCCCATCGGGTTGCCCTCATTTCCCTCCATACTCTCTCTCCAATAGGCTCCTATTAGGCCACTCATACATTCTAACATTTCATATTGACTATCGGTAAATCAATACTACACTTCAATCATGCACATATTCATACTTTCTTCGCTTTTCTATTTTTTATTTCACTTATTTGTTGTTTAGCTGCTTTATTTAGCTTCCCAAGTACGTCTTTACAATTATAAGCATTGATTGATATGAGTGTACTCATTATTATCAAATAATTGTTGCTCCTTGGTATCTTCGGTAATACAATCCATCACCCTCTTCCTCGCCTGTTGCTGCCCTCTCCAACGTTTAGAGGCATATTTATTATCGCTCTCTGACATCCAGACTGTACTAGCCATACGATTCCCAATCAACTATTTGGAGCAAATTTTTCCTTCTGTACAAACTCAATAAAGATTGAGGCTGATTGAGATTATACCGTGATTCTCTATATTCGGAGACGATCACCGACCCTCCCTCCGAGGACCATGCTAAACACTCTAACATTCCTACCCATAGACCAGAGACCAATAATAGATGGAGTATGATAGGCAAGCCAACCCTAAACTATTACACTCACTAGTATATCCCTTTAGTCAGTAGCTATATCTACTAATCAGACCATCAGTACTAAGGAACATATACTAGTAATTAGTATGTATGATAGCTAAATTTCTATTCTCCCCATCAACACAGGTGAGATTTATTAATGATAGTTATGATTTAGGTAGATTGTCTCAATGTATAAATAAGTGTTATTATCTAAAGTAAAGTAAGCTTGATAGTAATGATATAGTGAGTGTAATTTCACTAGTAAGTTGTATGTGTATATAATGTATATATATATATATTATATAATTATAGTTTATAGATTTATTTATGTTATTAGTTTATACTATAATAGTTACTAATATTATATTGCTACTGTAGTTAAGAGATTAAAGTGATATGTGTGATAGAATATATGAACGCAAAAGATTTAGATAAATATAGACGTGAGTACACCAAATATATATTCATACATTAATAATTGAGGATATATAGAATTTCTCATACAGCTTATCGATTATATAGATACGTTAGTATATGAATACTCTCCTTTCATATATAGATATATTAATTATATATATATATATATATATTATATATATATATATATACTATATATATATAACTATTATTATATAATATAATATAAATATATATTATATATAAATATATTAATATATAAATAATATTATATATAATACTATATAATGTATAATCATTATATATTATTTATATATATTAATTTATATATATATATATATATATATATATACATATAGGTATATATATATATATATATATATATATATTAAAATTATAAATTATGTATATATATTAATATTATATATTAATAATATTATATAAAATCTATATATAATATTAAATATATATATTATATTATATATATAATTATATATAATTATTATATTATAATATATATATATATATATATATTATAATATATATATATATTAATATATTTATTCTTGAATATATATATATATAATATATATAATAATATATATATTAATTATTGGTTATATTAGCTCGTTGCTTTATTGTTGATGAGGTTAAGCTAATAGGTGAGTAGAAAACAATATACTATAATTCTCCTGACCCAAAAGTTTGTTAGATATATTGAAAAATGCTAATTAACTTTCGACTTCACAAATTAAAAGGTATATTTTTTGTTGACTTGGACCGAGCCTTTTTTTGTGTGAGGAAGCTTCAACTAACTCCTATATGTCTCCGCTCTCGATAACTTTCTCCTAATGACAACTTTTTAATAGGATATTTCTTTTGATTCATATGAGAACTAATTTATCTCGGAACAGCAGCCAGGAAAAAATACATTTCGTTCTTGGATATATTGCCAAATGTTTAGATGGTATTGAAAAGTTCATTGTGGCCAAAACCAGAGTGTTGTGAAGAAGTAAGCACCAAACAAAAAAGAAAATTCATAAGTTTACTCCAATCCTAATACTTAACTACATGTCTGTTCAATTTTATAAAGGTGTTTACCATTCTACAATAGCTCTACCTTCCTTAGCGCCCTCACTTTTTCTGGATTACGTTGCTTCTAGTGATGATCGGGTCCATGAGCTGATGCTTGAGGTGGCTTAATCGCGGAGCCTTATATCTACAAGTCGTGGTGTTAAGAGTACGCTCTTCTTTACCAGTTCTTATCGTTTTTATAATTTAAATATTAGTTTTAAAATATTAGACATTGTAAATTATATTTATATATATTTATAATTATAGATGTGTTATCATAACTTTCAAAAGTTATTTGATTTGTATGTTGCTGAACTTAATTTAAAAATAGTAAACTTCAAATAATAATTATGTAGAGAAATTATATATTTATAATTTTAATTATATACAATCATTAATATTAATATATACCATGTAATAAAATTATACTATTATAACAGCGTTCACTAACTTTTCTGGAAAGTCAGGAAAGTCAGGAAAAATTACAAAGTCACATAGTATATATATATAAGTAGGGAAATATAATCAGGAGTATAAACATTTTAAAGATATGCTCTGAAAGTCATGAGGAAATATATCAAAAAGTCAAGGAAATTTTAAAAATTTTCAAATACAAAGTTTAGAATTAAAAAATTTTAATAAAACAAATACATGAAAGTTATGACATATATTTTTTATAGATATAATATTTTATTTTTATTCTCACTTATTACTGATATATAATTTCGTGGAATAAAAGAGTTTAATCTCTATATCTATTTGATAGTTGAATTAAAAGAGGGCGAGAATGATCAATTCCAATAATATATTACTTCTATCCTGTTTCTTATCTAATTATTGGGTTTCACTAATTTATCCTACTATTCTTTCCTTATATTTCATGTTCGTATAGAGCTGGTATATATATGTTATATTCCAATATAAGTATTCATCCTTTATCGGATAGATATTGAAGTAGTGAAATTTAGGTATATATGGTAGTGTTTTTAGATACTTGGATATGATCATTTATATGAACTATCATAAATATCTCATGAATTACTATGATGGTGCATATAACTATACTAAATAATTATATATCCATATATCTAATGATTTTATCTGTAAATGAGTAGTCTTTTAATCATAATTGATTCTTAAAACGTTTCTTCTAAGCTTTACTTTGCCTTGATAGAGTGTTTGAATTTTTTTTTTTTATCCAATTCTACTCTTCCCTTCAGCTCAATGGTGTGCATATTCATCTTATTCAAGGATTTGATTGCCTTGCACGCGATTGTCACAGAGGAGCAGTAGGTGACGGTCATGATATATATAACTAGTATAACTAGATTTTAGTTAAGAAAGTTAATAAGAACATCTCAAAATGACTCAACGTTACAAGAAAGAGGCATTAAAATTCGTAGGTGTACAAGAGACTTATTGGGATAGAATAGATTCACCATAAGAGTCCACCCCCTATACTGGTTAAGAATAGTTATAGAAATCTCATACTTAAGTGCTTGATATACATTCTCTCAACACAATGGATTTTTTAAACGACCAATACCGTAATTAGTAATTTCTCATTTATATATCGTTAAAGATAATTATTTTTGGGATAAACTGCATGCTATGAGAAATATTAATTTGTGTCTCTCAAAAAATATCTCTAGCAGGACTCTCCTCACACCGAGTCATTTGTAGAAAAACTGATTTCGTTACTGTCTCTGTAATCTCAAGAATAATAAGCTGGATTATCCAGAAAAATATGAGCGTCCTTGATTTCAACTCTGAGCTATATAGACAGTCGGATTGAATTTCGCTTCGTAGTGTGTGTGTTCCGTGGTGGTAGTGCTCTCGGTAGTGTCAACTTTCTATATATATATGTTGTGTCAGCCGACTTGACATCTGTTTTTTCTCTCCAGAGCCACGTTTCATGTCCGCCCTCTCGCTTACGATTACTCGGCTCATGCTAAAACGTCAACACGAATAGAGCCGAGCACTCGCTATCTTACAATTCCCCGCCCTGGATTCCTGCAACCGGCCTGCATCCACAGATCATCCACGGCAGAAAATGTTCCGAGGGGAATTTATTCATGCATATACGGGGGTAGAGGCAGTGGTCAGGACTGGACAGGTGAGTAGAAGGAAAAAATGAGGTGTATATTCGTTTTCTCCGACGGAAACAAATCTTTTTCTTTATGGCAATAGCAAAAAGCGTGTTAGAAATGACTGATTTTAGCCTATAAAGGATTTTGATTATGGGTTTTTAAGTTGATGTTTGATTTCTATTGTTTGTATAATATATTTTGTATTGATTGTTTTGGTGGTGGCGCGCATCTTAATTTGGCCAGGGATGACTGGCTAGTTCTTGAAGGGGGGAAATTGAGAGTTTACTAAGGTACCCATTTTTTCTGGAGTGGATGTTTTATCGTATTTTTCTATATAAAAATGATTATATTTGTATGTGACATCTTATAGAGTATACCTTACATGTAGAATAGTGTTATTTTAAGTTTCGTGTTAGTGTTGAATGATCATGATTTTAGGTGTATTTTTAGTTGAAGACTTGATATGCTTTGTTTAGTGGACGGGTGGTATGCTTAAGTTTTTGAGGTAATTTGTTGTGGCTCATGACTCCGCACAGGTGCACAGAAAGCATGTAGTTTGTCTATATTTTATGTGTACGATGGAGGTTTGGTGGGTGGGATGTGTGCCGGATAGTGACAGGGAGGGCCCTGACATTGTTTGACATGATCCCCGTATGGTTTGTTTAAAGGTATTATGAACTAGTGTTTGGATAGGTGTGGTAAGATTGTGTTGATTATACTATATCAAATTATATCTACAAGTGCGTTAATCTTAATGGTTAGTATATATATTATTGAGTTTTCATATTATTCAAAAATACCAGGTAAAAGTTATTGTTTGTAATAATATTACCTAAAATATATCAATATATTAAGTTGATTCTGATAAATATGATGCTCTATTATTGATATATTTGTGTTGTTTATATATAGGAGTTATTATTGTTGTTATTTTTATATATATATATATATATATTCATGTATTACAGTAGTGTGAATGCCTAAAATTATATGGATTTGGGAGGCGTAGTTAAGAATAGGACGTGTGTATTGTTTGTATATGTGTAAATATCAGCTATAAAGTTATGCAAGTGTAACATGTGGTCGTATATATAAGGCAATATATATATCTTCTATACGTATTTTCCCTTCTTCTATATTCTACTTCCCTTAGTGATTTGCATGACGATAAAATATATGTTGTTAACTAAGGTGTTTATGTAAAGTGTGAGCATGAGGTAATATATGACGTCAGTGTTTAACTCCGAGGATTTTGGTAGTATAGATGATTTTTGTATATTGTGAAATGTATGATAAATATATATTATTAATTACGTGCATAATGTTTTAATTTATAAAGTAGATATTATTAGGTGATATATATATATATAATATATATATATGGGTGATATGATATGTGTATGAGTACCGAGTATGGGGTGACGGTCAGTTTTAGATATATATAATATTATATAAATATTATATATGTAATATATATATAATATATATATAATATTATATATAATATATTATAATATATATATATATATATATATATATTAATATATATTATATCTATTTCATAGATTTTTACAACATTACAGCTAAGTGCTAAAATAATAAAGCAAATATTTTTTGTAAATATTGACTGAATTGTTATTAACATACCAGAGGGTTGTCTACCCTACTGATTTTTATTGTAGTGATAAAATCACTAAGGAATACCTTTCACTAAAAAAATATATATAATATAATATATATAAATAATTATAATATATAATGTAGAATTAGAGATATTTTGATAATCTTTTTATTTTATTTTCTTATAATAAACAGATACCTATGTTTAATACATAGTAGCATAATATCATCAACATTTAGGTATATGAGCATTTAAGCTCGAATACTTGAGATATAATTTTAGGAGGCGGAGAGAACACGAGTGACGTGATATATAGATTTAAGGTCCAATACATAACCAAGTACGTGGAGGGCTCTCTACAAGCTACTTACTACTAACTAATATATATACTTTATTATTATCTCCTATACTAGAAAATACTATAAATGAGTGAGAATAGTTGTTCCGTAGTATATAATCCGCGTAAAGATCTCGCTATTCCTATATTATCTATCATCAAAAATATATATATATTAAACATACCTATGTGATGATAATTAGTATAGAGGGTATATGAGGCATATATATGTGAATTAAGTAGATATGATTATAATATCATATATAGATATATATATAGATAATGATAGTAATAAATAAATGATATTATATAAGATATAATATAATATATATATATATATATATATATATGTATATTAATTATTATAGTATAATATATATATATATATATAGAATAGTAATATAGTTAAATATAGTTATATAATATAGTAGATATATATATATATAGAGTAATATATATGAATAGTATTAATTTTGATGTGACTGTAGCTTTGTTACATTGTTGAGGTAGGTCTATCCTGTTTGATTTATAGGATACTGTTAATGGAGTAAGAAAAGTGCGGGATGGAATTATAGACAATTGTAATTGTTGTTATTCTTTTTTAGTATTGTCAAACTAATAAGAATTATCATTCAATAAGCTCCTCCTAGTCGAATTTTCAGTAATTTAAGTCGTTATTAATACTTGAACAGAGGAAAGTGACTTGAAGATAGTTTCAATCGTAAATAAACTTCTGAAAAAAAATAATATTTTTGAAAACTGTTAGTGTTTTTTTTTTTGAAAAGACTTTTGAAAAAATACTTTCAGACTTAGGTGCTCTATTTTACTTCAAATTAAGACTATAGTGTGATATTTATTTTTGAAAACGTTGATTTAATTAAAGTTTAACATGATATTTGAAAAATTGAGTCTTTACGTCTTGGCGTATTTTACATTGTTTTCTCGTTTCTGCTATGGTTAAAGGGCTCACCTAGCCGGACAGTTGACCTAATGGAGCTTACAGGAGGAGCCGGAAGGGGATATAGACTTAGAAAATGTGATCAAACAGCAGAACAAGGATGAAGGAATGGTGATACAATACGAAGACCATACGAAGAATGTGTTTTCAAGATGAGAAACATGATGTACAGAAATAAAGCTACGCATTGATACAAACAAGAGAATACTTTGCTATTGGGTGGGAGGGGAACTCATCCACGTGAGGGGACTTCCACCGAGTATATTAACTCCTTCTAATGTGGAAAGCTTGTCTTTAAAGGCGCACAAAGCATTGAAACAGGCTTGGATTGCATACCAGGAAATACAGAAATACGCAAGAATACCGAGGTGCTCCAAAAGAAAAATGTTTTGGAACGACTTTAACATTCATTTAAATCAAAAGTAATGGCCACTCCCCCTTCAAATAAGAAGAAGACTTATCTTCCTGGATGGCATACTGAAAATGATTTAAATAGAAAGTGAGTTATAGTGGAGCTTGGAGTGACAGAGCCAAGCAGTGATCTTTATATGAGGAACCTCAGAATCAGTGGGGCAATCCAAAATATTTTTGATAATCCCTTATAGTATGCGAAGCCACTTAAACCAGGATTGCAACAACCCCTTCCTACAATGCAACCAGGTTACATCCATACCCATATGGACCCCCTTATGGAGGATACTATCTAAACGCTGCGTATGCCCCTCCATTACCAGAGTTGGTAAAGATTAATCAGATTGTATGGAAGAAATACAAAGACACAAGTTTGGGTAGGGAGTTAGTTGAGGAGTTAACCTGTTCAACGTCTGCATGGAGAAAATCCACGGTTAGGCCTAATAATGAAAAGATCAGAAAAATGGCTATGCTAAGCACCACCATATCTTCTGATTTCATATCCGAGGCCCGCCAGTATATCTTGAAGGATAGCAGATTTCTCTAGTGCAAGACCGCCTAGAGGAATTTTTTAATTCAATTGAAGATTTTTTTTAATAGAAAAACCGAGACAATCTTCTGTATATTGGAAGACAGTTACATATAGGAATTTCAAGGAGACCAACATGTAACTCTTACTAGAATTCTGTTGGACGTGAAGAATCTCTTTGGGAATACCAGAAAAATCGATTGATATTGAATTCATTTGGATTTTATATTCTCACGGGATACAATATCTTGATAATCGACTAAGATTTTTAGCGGGAGTATGGGAAGAGCCTCAGAGATACAGAAGACTTAAGAGAGGAAAAGTCTTAAAAGTCTTTAATCAGATTAAGTTTTTCGTAGAATTTTAGAGAAGCTTGTCAATAGAAGAAGGAGTCCTTCGTCTCAGACCTAATCATAGAGCTGAAAGATAGCAAGAAATACAGCTAGAAGTGTTCTATACAGAGACATACACTATAATAGTGAAAGTTGGTAAGAAAGAACGAACTAATACAAACCTTACACATGAGGAACAAACCATGGAAATGGGGTATAAAAAGAATACTTCTAAATTTTCAGAAAAAAGAACAAGCCCTTCCTGAAAATAAAATTGTCCTATAAGGGAGTAGTTAAAGAGTAATATTGAGTGACAAAAATATCTTGGACATATTGCTATGTGAATAAGATATTCCCCTCATATTTGAGAAACTGTGGTTGGAATAACACATACTGCAGAGTATGTAGAAAGTTCCATGCCCGGGGTTTCAACGTCTAATTGCAGGATGCCATGTGTGGATCCTAATCGAGAAGGGAACATAATATGGTAATACATATAATAACCACTGAATTTTGATATGGGGTAAAAGTCTGGAAGAGTCGGATTAAAATGATTCAGATACTAGAATAAGTAACTTTAACTCTAGAATGAGAGGTAGCCATGCAAGTAAGAGTAGTAAGAAAACACCGAGTTCACGCTGATTTCTAATCAATAGCGGATTCAGACATGAAAGAATATCTGGAACTGGAAGATAGAAAAGAGAACGAAACATAGTTTTTTTCAACCAGATCCTCTCCAAGAGAACAAAATTTTTGAATTCTAGGAAGATTTAGAATGAAGAAATGGGTAAGATAGAACAATAATTAAAGAAAGATGACTTCAAGCTTATTAAAGAAAGAGGTGTTCTTGTAACCTCTAAGCTTCTTTGTGTAAGGAATAGACCCAGAAATTGGGCTTGATCTTTTTCTTGTCACTATTTTTGACTCCAAACACGGTCAGCAACGGGTTGAAGTTCATAGCCTACTAAATTTAGGGAGCACAACATTTTGTGATTGAATATATTATGGAACGATCTCCCAGAAATAGAAGAGAAGGAAGATTTAAACTGTCTCTTAAAAGAAGCTAGTATTGATAGTTCGGGGATGGACTCAGATGATCCATCTATAGGAGAAGTTGTCTATTCTCAGACTACAACACAGTATTACCCAGATTTACTTATTTAGTGTGAAAACTGAGAGTACTGGAGCTGGGAGATGGAATTTATTAGGAAAAAGTATGTTTGAGCTATATACCTATAACATAGCCGCTTTCTTTCTCGCGATTAAATCCTTAAAGAAGAGGAAAGAGAAAGAAAGATAAATCTATGCCAAGTTAGGAAGCTTTTTTTCTCATGAATCAAGAAGAAAAGATAACATAAGAAAGACAAAATGATAATAATCATAGAAAAGATTTTAGATTACCCAATAGGAAGATATAGTGTAAATAAAGACAATTTTAGATTGGTAAGTTGTTGAACGAGTAATTAATAGAGGCTCAGTTGAAAGGCTACACAGAGATTAATTAATAAGGCTCCATTATTGAAGAGCCTACAAGCAGAGATTAATTATAAAGGCTCCATTCTTTGAAAAGCTAACGAGATTATTGTAAAGGCTCCATCTTGAAAAGCTAAACAAAGAAAGAAATTATTAAAGGCTCATTGAAGGGGCCTACCAAGATAGAAATAAATGAAAATTCTGTTGTATCGTCAAAGAACAAAGAAAATTAACACTTCCTCGTGAGGAAAGACCTTTTAATAAGCAGTACGAGAATAAGAAAGTTCAATTGAATATTAATAGTAAGGAACAATGGCACCTGCTCAATCTTATGGCCTATTTTGAAGTCAAGATTTATTTAAAGAAGATTTGAGACTGGAAAAGAAGTATTTAATAACACCTGCTTTTTCCTTAGGGCCATTATATTTTGCAAATCTGTATGCCAGTTAGAACCAATTGAGATTATATTGAGTTATTTTAATTAAGTGCAACTTTTTATTTAAGGAAGAATAAAATTATATGTGAGTCATCCGATTTTGGAACTTATTGAAGAAGAAAAATTTTAATAAAACTGGTAATTGTATAGAAAATAAGCACATAGGTTTTACTTGTATAGTAACTGCTTCAGATTTATAGATACACATTGAAGATGCATACAGAGAGATATGTAAGATAATTTAAGTAATGAAGAAGCAGATGTTTCTATTTTAGAGAAACCTGAGCATTTAGAAGACTTTTGGATTTGTTAATGGAATAGGATGTTATTGGCTTCTAAGATGATGAATTGCAGTTCTTGTTGGTCGTTATAGTTTTGAAATAGAATCCTACTCCAGAGCTCCCAAAAGGTCTTTTTAGAAAAACAGTACGTCTTCCACTCGGCTATCTGGCGACTAGATAATTTACAGATCAGCTTTAAAAAGGATATGATTAAAGCTTGCTATTCGCCACATAGTTCACCTCTATTGGTGGTGGCAAAGAACTCTAATAAACCAGGAGTCTGTATAGATATAGGCATGAACTCCTTACAGCGGGTCCAGATGTATACGCACTGCCTCAATAGACGAAATATCTTTCTAGGAGGCAGTAGTAATTATTTAACTAGCTGTGATTTGATAGATGCTATTATTCTCGAAGGTGAGGAGAAAACAGAAATGGCTTTCCGTAGAAGGAAAGGATTATTCTGCCAACCAGATTATTATTTGGGGACGGGCAATGCCAATTATTAAGCCTGGAAAGCAATTGATCTTTATTAAGGACCTATTGCCGAAGTGTAATTAGTTGTATTTTTAATTTCAGAGCTTTTGAAATCTGGGAGAAATTTTGAAATTTAAAGAAAGTTTTTTACCCTGGCGTTTAGAGAAAGATAAAATTGAGAGTTAATTGACTAATGTCATTTTCATTGGCCAAACTTCGGGTTTAGTACTTAGGATTTAAAATAGGGAGACGGGAATTTCACCAGATCACAAGCGAAATAGATGATGAGAGTTTCGTCCTCCAACAAGTGTTGGGGAAACACATCCTTATTAGGATTTTTTCCTCGTATTTTCGCTTTTTATTTAGTGATTTTGCACTAATTGCCGCATACCATAATATATTATAAAGAGAGTGTTCAGTTTAAGATGAAAGGAGAAACACCAAAAGGCATTTTGAGCTCTTAAAAGGAGAGTGGTTGGTTAACTCAGTTAACTTCAGACTATTCCAGCCATTTTTTATAGGTAAGATGCTGCGACTATGGAATAGGCGGATTCTTTCTTAAAATGTCAGAGAACGGGCAGGCAGAACCGTTTTCTTTTTGTTTCAAGAGTGTTCAGAGCGCAGGGTGAACTCAAGCTATGATATTAATAGAAAAGAATGTTCTAGCTGTGTCTTTCACTACAAAAGGTGTCAAGAATACAGTGGTTTGGTCATCACTATAGATTAACTGACAATCACTCTTTTGGTTTCTATTTTCGCGAAAACACACTGGGACGTCTAGCCCGTTTGAAATTTGTTTGTAAACAGTTCTGTTGCGGCGCCACGTTAAGAGTGAATGAGGAAGTAAGGAAGACTAACAAACCGCATACCGAACTGACTATTTGAAGGTAGCGCACCAGCAAAAGCACCGAATGTTTATTTCTCATTTGAGGGAAGAGAAATACGATGCTACAGAAAAAGATTTTATCTTAAAAGAAACTTTATAATGAGAGGAACCAAGAGAAATTGCCCTAGGATTAAGAATTTAGTTAACGTGGGCTAAGAACAACCCCAAGACTTATCCACAGCCATTTTATCCATAGAAAGTGCTGTATCTATGCACTAGAAGGAACCCTCTCATGTAATACCCAAGTAACCGCGAGACTGCATGATTAACTCAGTTAATTAGAATCATTGCCATTCTTTCAGTGGAGCGTGGTGCAAATGGAGGACAGCAAAGGACTGAAAAACGAGTTTAGAGAGAGATACGTTTTGTTCCTTTTAAGTAAAGTTACGTAAAGGATCTGTTCTCACGTGCGATGGTTTGTGCTAAGGTTAAAAGGTCTAGACCTCCACAAGCTGAATCCAACAAGATGGCGCTTTCCGTATACTCCTTTTCTAGAGATCACGTGGATAGTAATAGGTAAACCTTCCACGTGTTCAATATTCGAGGAGCAACAGCATTCTCAGTCTTCAGAGCTGTGTTATGACTAGATCGAACTAGCGAATTAGTTCGCTGCTGTAGACAGGAGACGAGCAAGATTTTGCTCCGAGCTTTCAGAGTAAGAGTAATGATGTTCGGCATGTGAGCCAGAAAATTTTTAGCTTATTATAATGACAGCACCCAGAATTGACTTAACTGCCTTCAAAGAGTTTATGTATTAGGCTTGGAGGATAAAAGAAGTTACTTTTCTGCCTCTACAAACCAAGTCAATGGTGGTAGTTGAAGATTGAATGCAGATATTGAAAATTCTCGTCATTTTTGTAAAAGGACAATTAGAGATATGTCGAAATACTTATCTTTTTGCTCAACTCGCAATTAATACTTGTCATATATAGATCATTGGATCTTTCCACATGGGTGTGGTGGGGCCATGATATAATAAGAAAGAGAAACTTTCCTCGAGATGCCTGATTATGTCTCTCCATTTCCAATATATCGGAAAATAGAAAATTCATTCAGCTGAGGTAGAGTGTTATAATGAGCAATAAGACTTAGCAGAGAAGTTCTAGAAGGAACAGTTTAAAGCTATGGAAAAGCAACACAAACATGCCGCAAAAGAGATTGAAAGGTGGTGATGTATGTTTTTGTAAATGTGTAAAGAACCAGAACCAAGTTTCTAATTGCATAAAGATTTGAAGGTCTTTTTATTGTTAATGAATATAAACTTGGGAAAAGAGTGCGTCTTAGGGACCAGTGTTTTAAATTCAACGAAGTTATTTCCGGTTCCCCGGGATATAAGAATAATTCCAGTAGAAAAGATTACGAACTCATTTTTCATTTGATAATGATGAAATTTTTGGAATCCGATGCATAGAAACATTGGATTCCCCGAAGGTTACAACAGAAAGAACAAGTATGAAACCTGAAGAAGTAGATCGAAGACAAGGTGTTGATCACGAAATCTCCAACCACTTCTCGTATGGATTCCCGCTAATTTTTCTGAGAACAAATGTCTCCAGAAGGATTCCAAAGAGAAAAAGAATCCTGTAGAAGAAGAACACAAACTTCTTGTAACAGCAGAGAATACTGATACTTCCTCAGGACAGTCAGATTGGAATGATTCTATCCACAACAAGACTCAAGTAGGAGGAATTAGGACCAGTCTTATCACCAATCAGAAAAGAGGGATTATATATTTTCGACAGTTTTGACACGAGAAAGCTGTACTGAAGAAGTAAAAGAATGTTTGGTACCCAACTTTGCAGATGGAAACTGTAGGGGAATATGTGCAAGTTTTCTGCTGAAACACTTCCTCAAAAAGATATATGAAGTAACACTTCAGAAGATGTTGGATATTTCACAATCTGAAGGCACAAGAAGATGATAGGAAGAGAATCCGTCCGTATAGAGGCTCACAGCAATTCAGAGGTTCCGAGGGGATGTGGAACCAAGAAGTTTAGCAAGAAGTTCAAACATCAGAACAAAGAGAAAATGATCGTCTTCAATCTCTACACCAAGCAACGGAAGAAGCAACAATGGAATCATCTGAATTACAGAGACCTCCGGTTGTTTTGCCATTAGAGATTACTAGAAGAGGAAATAGACTCTATTTGCCTCCTAAGAGTTAAAATCTCTTAGATTGTATACAAAATTTTTGTAAATAAATTAAATTTTATTTTAGTTTGTGTGTTTTTCACCTTTTATGTTTATGTTTAAGTTTTTATATTTTTATTACAATACGAGTTACATTTTACCTTTTCTTTTTTTAATGCTTTTTATTAGGTAAGTTTCTATTTTTTATTATGTCCGTTACGAATTCGAAAATTTTTTTTTTGCCCCTGGTCAGTCTTTTCTTTTGAACTAAAAACCCATAAAAAAAATAGAAAGAATTTTATTTTCATTTTGTTTATATACTTTTTTATTTTTTTTTATTAGTAACGATGGTTTTATTTATTTATTATTTATATTATTTTTAAAGGAAATCAAATAAAAATCGAAAATTTTCGTTTTTAGTATTCGAATAATAAAGAAAAATCAGATTAATTTTATTATAGTAATTTATTTTTTAATTAGTAAATTAAGAATTTTTAGGATTTCATATCTTATTTGTTCTTACATTTTTAATATTGAATTTTAACATTTGCTTTTTACTACTGTGAATTCATTATCTTTTAAGCAAACACTTTTAATATTTGAATTTTGTTTCAACACATTTATTTTCACCCGTTTAATCATCACTATTTTAAGTTCATATGATCAGAATGCTTCAGTTTCTATGTTATTATTTAAAGATGTTCTTTTTTATGTTAAGTTTCTATTTTAATTATAATAGAATGTTCAAGATTTTATCTTTAGTTTTTCATTATACAAATTTAATAAACTTGATTTTCATATTATGAATTTCCTTTTCATTTAATTATTTACTATCACTAATTAGAAATATGCTGAGAAACTATCGAACTTGATTCCAATTTTAATTTTAAAATTAACGAACTCTAGGTATAATCAAGGTAACTTTAAAAAATTAATTTTAAGACCACGGCATTATTAATTTCAATTAATTAATTATTTTAATTCTTTACTTTAGTAAAAAGGCGACCTCATTTATTAACGAAGTCATAATCATTTCAGACTGTAATGAAAATGTTACGTCTAGTTTTTGCAATTACTTCTTTTACCTGCCGTCTTATCCATCTCCACTAACATTAATGAAGAGACAGAGTACTGCCAGGTATCATTTTGAATCACTCCGGTGAAGTAAATTTTCATTGAGATATCTTTGATTGAATTGTATCTTTAGAAATGGCCCATCCAGAAATTAAAACACTATTTATAGAACACTAAGATGGTGACTTTAAAAGATAATTTTTGCCTGCGTTTATGATAATTTTATTAAATATTTCTATAAATCGAACTGAGCGCATAAATGGGAATTTTAACTCATTAAAATTAGGAATAAAAGTAATATCCTTAAATTAGCTGAAAATTAAAAGTACATGGGTTTACCCGCAAAAAACTAGAAAGGGTTCAACCAAAGATATTTAATATTTTCTATTTTTCGCCACTGATAAACAAATCAAATTTTTAAAGAAAAAGATTAATATATTAGGAAAATTTCGCGAGTACTTCAAATTTTATTAGTTAATGAGCTTAAAGAACAGTTGAAGTCTACCGACATTAATAAAGAAATTTCAAATTAACTTACAGAAATTAATTGAATTTCAAAGACAAATGATTATACCTCAACATACTCAATCACCTAGGTAGTATCAAATCATTCCTTACATGTTGAACATTCAGTTAACAGTTTTACAATGATACATCAATTAGTTTACTTCATTACAATTAGCTAAAACAAGATAACTAATGATGCACTTTTACTCACGCATATTTTGTTACCATATAATAGAAATGAACAAAACATCTAATCTATTATAACATTAAGACAGCAACAACTACATATCATTTTTGACATACTCATGGATTATAAAATCAACCACTAACCTAAATAATTACACTAATTCCATTCATTTCAATGAGAAATTTATTTCTATAGTTAATTCATTTCTTAATTGTATTCTTGCTTAATGAAACTTCTGTTCGAATAATGTATAATACAACGAAAGATTTTTTTCGCTTAATTATGGTTTTAGAAAATATACTTATTTGCGAAATTCAGTTACGACTATTGTCGCAACATAGGGAAATCAGCGGTTTGTCCTCAGTCACAACCTTTTACATCCATTGATGAAAAGATGCTTGCTTCGTTTGTGCTTAACTTACTAAATTAATTCTTCATCATGTCTATAACTATCTTTAAAATTAAAGAAACTTCACAGTAACACTAGGAATTTATTGGTTTAATTGATCTTTTTGCAGAAAAAATTAGCCTTTCATTTCCTTGCGAAGACCATTCTGTACAGCGATATAAATATTTTATTTTCAATATTCATGGTTGTACTTTTAACTTGCTAATGTATCAATTTACAAAATCGGTGTCATTTAGGAAGAATTATTCATATACACTTGGATTAATTGCTCAATCGCGTATAAAGTTTTGTTTAATTTTTAATCATGTTGCTCTTGCCAATATCCTCTCTGATCTTATTATTATAAACTCATATTAAATATGAAAGAAGTTCAGTGGAATAAAGAGACTAGACCGTATTCATATACATCACTTAACTCATATCTTTTCTCAAGTTAAAAACTAATCCATATGATCGGTGGAGGGAAACTACTAGTGTTATTTTATTCATTTTTCATCAAAGGTGTTGTGATTATTTATTTGACTGGTCTTATAGAAAAGCATTTGTAGAAAATGTTTGACAGAATTAAATTCAAGAAACCACGATATTTCCTTGAATAATATCCATGTCAACCCTTCATTAGAGGTAACCCAGCTTTCAAAATACCCACAGAATCAAATTGAATGTGGAACCTTGGTACACCTCTTATACAAATTAGACAATATAATCCCAAACCTCCGATGTCCGACCACGTATTCTATAGGAATCTAACTTTCTCAGAAGTGGGAAGTAAAATTCTAACATTGCTCAACTTGGACAATATCAGTTTTCTACATGTAAATACCTTTCTGCCTTTGTTTTTGAATTGTATTTTATGTATATATAAATGAAGCTCAATCAGGTTTTGAAATTTTAATTTTTGAGGCCTTTGTCAATTGTTAAGCCTAATGTAGCAATAGTTGAATAGAAAAAAAAACAACACTTTTTGCTCAATGACGCAACATTTAAACTCATTACAATACAATTCTCCGCTCTTTCATTATCCTTTCTGTTAACGACCTGCAACTTCGCACAGACCCCCCGCTTCTTAAAAACCATCATTCCTTTGATCCGCTCAACTTGGGCCCCAAGACGATGTCCCTTGCCAAACATGACGGTCTCGCTCGCACCGATCTCCCGACGCCCTTCCACCTCCACTTTCTCCAGCAGCAATCACGCGCGCCTCCCCACACCTCTTCCCTCCAAACCCTTCTCCCTCCCTCCTATCCCTCACCCCGCCGGAATCCAATCCTCCACGATTACACATCCCTACGCTCCCTCTTTCTCTCCAACAGAACCACCTCCCCATTACCTCACGCACCTCCCCTCACGCTTAGACAGCCACCGACCCCTGCAGAGAGCGGAGACGAATGGCTTCGAGGACTCAGCCGAACGCGCCCGACCACTCCTCCCTTACGGGGCTCCCCTTGACGCAGGTCTAACCAGAGGGTCCGCCTTTCGGAGGGATACGATCTCCTCTTTAAAAACGCGCGTTCTCGTCCACCCCACGCACGAACGCAACGCCGCAGTAGCTCCCCTCCTCCGCCCCCTCTCCCTCTGGCGCCCTCGCAGCACACCCATGCTCTCACGCCCTAACCAGCTCAATGGAAACACATAAGCTCCCTTTCTCCCACGCCTTACGTCCGTCGTCACCTAGGCGCCGAAATATTATAGAGATAGAAAGTTTCTGAATTAAGAGTGAAACTTGAAGATATACGTATATTTTTGACTATATTCTATATATATATATGTCATATAATTATGTAATGTACAAAATTGTATACTGTTTTCTTAATAACAATAGGCATAAAATAAATAACATTAAACAAGGTAAAATTAGTGAGATAGCAAGATGTTTTCTCACTGGATTATTTCCATGTTTGGTTAAAGGGATAATATAATTATTTTTAAATTATAATATAATAATAATGTAATAATATAAATAATAATAATAATAATCATAAATTTAAAGCTGTTTTCTTTGTAATATTTATTGATTGTTTTAAAATAAGAATGAAAATATTGTATTAAATATATTTGTTATTATTATATTATTATACTATTGTAGTTATTATTATAATTGCATTAATCTTTTAATTATTTTTAAATAAAAATATGACTTGTGATATTGGAGAATTTTTTGATGTGTTTATTTGAAATGATTTTTATTGTATTATAGAAATTATTATTTGTATTTGTTAATAATATTTAATAATATTCTGGTGCTTAATATTTACTTTGAATTAGATAGGGAAATTGTCAGTGAGTCAAGTGAAAATGTCTTTTCCTGTATTTCCTATTCCTTTATTTATTTTTTTCAGATCTGGATAGATTTTTCAGATTTGGTTTCTTAGACCATTTTCAGACTTGGATACAGTTTGAGAACTGTATTTTTTGGAAATGGTTTCTCAGACCATTTTTTTTAGGATTGTTCAGTAATTTTTAGAAAGATTTTTAATGATTAAGGATGCTAGAAAATTAGACTCTCAATGGAAGAATTAGTGCGTTTATTCAATCCTCCATAAGGTGAACACAAGATTATTCAAAAGTCACAGATATTATATATTATATATTTAATATATATATATATATATATATATTGTAATTATCTATATATATATATTATATATATTAATATTATATAATATATATTTATATATATATATGATTTATATTACTATATATTATAATATATACTTATATTTATATATATATATATAGTATTATTAGGCTATATATATATATTTATATATTATATACTTATATAGGTATTTATATATATAATTAATATCATATATAAATATATTAAGTATCTATATATATATATATATAATATAATACTAATTATACTTAGTTATATATATATAATATATAGCTATATTATTATATTATTG
>JABUQX010028409.1:15000-25004 GCA_015478945.1 Trachelipus rathkii | reverse complement strand
ATTAAAAAGTTTTTGAGCATTGTCAAAAGTAGTTTTATTATCTACTTTTAGATGGACAATTTCATTTTCTTATATAATGAGAACCTTCCCTAAAATAAGAATTCTCTTTACCCTTTACTATTCGTCTAGCAGATATGACTTTTTGTGTTGAAAGACCTTCAGCAATCTCCTTGTTAGTTAAACTCAAGTTCGGAGGCATAAATTGTTCCCTGAGTGTTATTAATATTATATGCTAATGTCACCCTTATTGGAATTAAATTATTTATTAAAGATTTTGATATAGCTAGCTAGCATTTTAGTTTGATCATATGTGAAAGTTTCAATCAGCAGACTACCTGATCTACAAAATCTTGCAGATTTTATAGGCCCATTTGTGATTAATTCTATTCCTTTCTTTAATCCAAAGGATGAATCTTTCTCAAATTTATACTATCATCAGTTGGTTGAACATACAGATAACGAATATACTGAGGAGTTTGCTGGGTTTATAAGAAAAGATCTGACTCCAAAAGAACAATTATATTTTTCAAAACAGTCAAACAAGAATAGGACCAGAGTTACAGTTGTCCAAAGCACAGACCGCATATTCCTAAAAAATAACTACCATTAGAGTGTGAGTACTTAATATATATATATATGTAAGAAATATTACTATATTGACAATAAACAAAAAATACACGCATTAATAAACATGCATATGGTTCAGCAAACTGAGCTGGTTAAAATGGTGGTAGGCCTGTGAGCCCTAATGAAGCCTGGAGCCGCAAAGTTCATATTTTGCAGTGAAGTACCTCTTGACTGCTAGTTTCAAAAACGGCATTTGAAAACATTATAAAGACTCAGTTTGGCTCTAATCTAGACTCAACACTTAGGCTCAGTATTCAGCCTTTTCAAACAAAATTAGGTTATTATAAATGGTATATATAATATTTGATTAATTTTCACTAGAAACAAACACTACGATGCTTCAATCTTTTTGAGCTTCACACTTCGTTAATTTGTTTATTTTGAATATTTACTCATAATTAATATATATCAAATCTTTGGCTTATTACACCTCACCACAATAGTAATACAACGAAATAAGTTATATTGCCAGCACGTCATTAACACTAATTTTATTGTTAACTCGTGGATTTCGGGAATTAATAAAACTGGGCGGACTGCGGAAGAATACTTTGTTTACAAACAATCTCTTGTTGAAGCTCTAGCCTAATATATATACCGGTATTTATTTATTTATTTATTTAATTTTATTATAAGGGCGTGGTAAAGCCTTAAACATCGGCACCCATAAAAAAAAGGAACAAAGCCTCGCCTCGTAAAAATTATCCTCAAAGTGAATGTGCTGCCTAGAATAGCTTTTTGCGGTAACTTAATAATGTAATAAACTATGGTGCCAATTTGAAGTAAGAATGAGATATGGAAATTTTACTTAGGCATAATCTCCTTCTTAAATTTTAAATATTAAAATTTGAGATAAATTAATACATTATGAAATTAATTAAATAAAAAATTTAGTTAGAGGTTAGTAAATGCATTACCAAAATCAATTTATGCTCATTTTTACTGTTGCTTTACCAGGTATATTTTATGAAATTTAAAGAATATTATTAGTTTTACTTCTTGGCATCAAAATCTTGAAAAGTATTTAAAATTAACTAAAATATTTTATTTAAAAAAAAAAATTTGTTTTATACAAAAAGGTAGTATTTTTTTCACTTTCTTTGGAGTGTTTATTTTTAGTAATATATATATATATATATATATATATATATATATATATGTAGAAAGAGAGTAGGTAGATATGAGTACATATATCTTTGTCGCATATATATATATATAAGAATATATATGTTATATGAATATGCTTAGGAGCTTGGTATATAAAAATATTAAATGCTATATATAAGTTATTATACATTGCATGAACGCAATTAATAAGATGGTAAACAAAGAACATTAATGGGAAGATAAAGAAAACTGCTTTCTCTGGCATCGAACCACCGCATGTTCTAAATAAAAATGATATACTTAATGCTTTACTAACTTAACTAACTTTTTCTGAACTTGTAAATTTCCTTTTGAACTTAGTACCCCCGGTCCTCAAAATGTGGGATCGCCGTTCAGGCATTACCATATCTCGATCTATATATATATATATATATATATATATATATATATATATATATATATGCAGTATATATATATATATATATATATATATATATATATATAGCAGGTTATAAAGTATATAATAATTTATTAAGTTATACATATATATATATATATATATATATATATATACAGATATATACCATATATATATATACATATATATATATAACTTAACCTAAAGACGTTTTCGATTTTGCATTTGTGCTTACGCTCTTCGATAAGTGAAATGCTAATCCAGTTTTAGCACAGTTTTGGCACGAATTTCGGGCATAATCGAACGTTGTTTACATATATTTTTGATCAGCTGTTGTGATGGAGCACGTGGTTTTGGAATAAACAGAAATTAAAAAAAATAAAAAATGGTTTTAATTTCAAATAATTGATCAACTATTGAGATGGAGTTTATCGATTTGAAAGAAATTAGATTTAAAGCTAATTTCATGAATGAAACATTCATGAAATCAAACGACCTACTACGCTGCTATCTTGTTTGTTTACATTTTTTCGTAAGCATTTTCCTTAAATTCGGTAAGCACGCGAAATATCAAGCTTACAGAATTTGGAAATTCACGTTTGGTGAGCTTCTTCCTACCCTGGGTTTAAATTGACATAATCGAACGCAAACTTTAGCATTTCTTACGTTTCGTAAGCAGAAATGCAAAATCGAAAACGGCTTAAATTAACAAATCCCTAAACTAGAATATCTATTTATGGTCCATATAGATGCCCTGTACTATTTCGGTAACGAGTACTGTTAAAAAGGTCAATAAATAGACTTTGTCCAACTTTTTTAGTTTTTCCAAAAATGAATAGTACATTTTTATAATGTTTCGTTGTGTGCAATACGTCCTAGGACAATAATATATATATATATATATATATATATATATATGTATGATATATATATCTATATATGGTTATAATATATATATGATATATATGTATATATATATATATATATATATAAGATATATTTATATATTATATAATATATATATATATATATATATATTATATATATATATATATATATATAAATATATATGTTATTATTATTATATGCTATATGTATATGGTTAGTTGCTACATAATAAAGGGCATTAACGCGTTGGAAGTTAACCCGTTAATTAACTGCCAATTTTTCGTTAACTTTAACGCTTTTGTTAATTTCGGAAGAAGTAACGGACTATTAACGAGTTAAAATTTTCCCCTACATCCGTTAACCGTTAACTTAATTTACGAGTTTATAAAATATTTTCTTATTATCAGATTTTAAATTATTAGATTCGATTTCGATAAGAGAAACTTGTTTTTTTTTCAAAATTTCCCAAACGCTCAATGGCTCAAATGTGTTTATATTTACTCGGTTTTGGTAATGTTTAACACAGGGTTGGAAAAACCCGAGTTTTGAGGGACGCTGGCTGCCGGCCCATCCCTCAACTATATTCTCTATGTCTTCATCACTAGCACTTTCTCTCAGTGTTGAAGCACGCACATGTCCAACCTATTCGAAAAAAGGAAGCTCCTTCTAACATCGCCCTATAGCTCTCATCACTCTTGTATTCTATCTAAGATCTTTGAAACCCTTCTCAACTCTCACTCAAGACCATCTGGAATCTCATTCTCTCTTCCGATCGCTAGTACGGCTTTTTGTGTTGTTCAAAGTCTACTGGCGTTATGCCTCCTATTTCAGATTTATTTTCCACCAGGAACTACTGCTGGGCAGACTTGTAGCCAAAAGCTTGCTAAACACTTATGCAAAGCATTTGACCTGTATGGCAGTTTCCATCATTTCTGTGAGGTTAACTTCCCTTTCCTCCCCTTTCTCAAACAATCACACAAAGTGTATGTTACTTTATGTCTAGTTTAAGTCAGCAAACATCGACTAGTAAGTGGTTTGATGAGTTACCTTCTTCTTCTTTCGTCAATAGCGAGTCTTCAGGGGTTTCGTCTCCACGCTCCTTCCGCCTATTCCATCATTAATGATCTTCCCACCTGCACATCTAACTCTACCCCCACTGACATGCCGATGACTCGACCCTCTCTTTACTCTTCAACTCATTTCAATTCTGCTCCAACTTTTCTTTTACTAGAATTGCCTCTCGTCTTAATCTTCCAGATTCTATTCTCGCTTTGGATAGAATTTCCAGGTGGGTCGTCTCAACCTTAGTGAAATTGAATTTAAAAACCCAACCACAAATTTCATATATTTGACTGATCTTTTTTCTCTCTTCTTTGATTTGGTTCTCTTGCCCTCCCAGCTGAATATAGTCCTTGGCTCTTAATATAAAAAAATGTCTGTGTTTTCACATCACATACTGGTTGTTGGTAACTCAAAGAAACTGGGAGTTCTGTTTATAGTGCTGCGAGACTTTTTTTTCTCCTCAAGTTACTCCAGCTATGCGGGTCTTCATCCTGGCCTTGTATAGAGCAATTGGGTGTTCTCAAGCATTCAGCTTTGGTTTCACCCTGGTTTTAATTAGTGTCGAGTCAAAAGCCGTGCTGGGCTTATAAACTGTTGCGCTCCAGCTCCCACTTGAACCTCACTTTGGGAAGCGTTATTTGTGCTTTTTATCTCTCTTCTATAGGTATCGCAGCGGCGTTTTGAGGGAACTTACCACTCGAGTACCACCACCTTTACGACGCCCGGGTAGCACAAGGGGTGCTGGTATCTGCGCACGAGTTGTGTGTAGATATTGGTAACCCAGGCTAGTTTCTGTTGTGTGTTATCGCCTTCCACCACTGCTCTTAGTAACCCTTCCACTTTCTGCGTTTCTGCTGAATTTAATCTCCTGGTTTAAGCCTATGCCTATGTGTCTATCTTCTGTAATTTGTTAGCGTGATGAAATTTTATGTGCAAGATCCCTCCTTTAATAGGGCTCTGCCCTTGTGTGGAAAATGTAAAAAAAAAATGAAGTGCTAGAATTAACGTCAACTTCCGCTACATTCTTTACCGATAAACGCTTTAATGATTAACGCCGTTAATTTTTTTTTTTTTTGTTAACGACAAGAATTAATAACGACGCTGCACCATTAATCGAGATTCACCTTGTATATTATAGCAGCAGAGTTATATATATATATATATATATATATATATATACATATATATATATATATATAGCATATATATATGTATATATATATATATACATATATATATAGGTAGCCCATATATATAAGATAGTAGTATATATATATAGATATATATAAAAGTATATAAATAAAGTATATTAATATGTTGCTACATATGGCATGGTTAAGGTTGGCGTGTTGTTGTTATTATATGGTATAAGTATATATGGTTGTTAAAAGAAGAAAGAGCATACATACATATGTAGTATGCGTAGACTTAGGTTCATATATAGAAAGGTATATATATAGTATAGAAGA
Source organism: Trachelipus rathkii (assembly GCA_015478945.1). Lineage (NCBI taxonomy): Eukaryota > Metazoa > Arthropoda > Malacostraca > Isopoda > Trachelipodidae > Trachelipus > Trachelipus rathkii. The sequence goes on along the minus strand of JABUQX010028409.1, from coordinate 19,433 downwards.
GTTAGTTGTTATATATATATATATATATATATATATATATATATATATATATATATATATATATATATATATATATATGGCTTTACATCTGATGTTATTTTTTAAAAATATGAGAAAATTTGCATTTAGGAAAGGTATTTTTTAACAAATGAAACTTAAGAAAATTTCCTTAACTTCTTTTCCTTTTCTTTCTTTTTCTTTATTTAAATTTATTAATTAGCCAAATTGTTCTTACATATATATATATATATGGTATATATATATATATATATATATATATATAGTAGTATATAGGGCAGAGGTGAGTAAGTTATATATATATGTTATATATATGTATATATATATATATATATATATATATATATATATATATAGTATATATCAGGTAACAAAAATGTTTTCGAAAAACCCAACGACCCAGGGCACGTCAGAAAAAGATGGTGTTATGATTTCAGTTTTTTCATTTGGTATTTTTGTACAGATTTTATGAATAATTCTAGGTGAGCTCATTATTAGTTGATATATAGTAGATAGATAAATCAGTTTGAATATATATATGGTAAAGTATATATATATATATATATATATGTTAGTTATATATATGGTAAGTAAGGTTATATATATGTATATATATATTAGAAAGAAAGAGTATATATATGAAGATTTGCGCGAGCATTTTTAGTGCGTGTTATGGCAGTATATATATGTTATATATACATACTATGTATATTATATATATATAGAAAGCAAGTGTATAAAGATATATATATATATATATATATATGTATATATGTATATATATGTCTTCACATTCATGTTTATTTTAAAAATATGATAAAGAAATGATGTTAGGAAAGGTAGAATTTAATTAAATCAGAATTAAAAATTAAAAGGAAAATATTTTTAAAAAGTATTAAAAATTGTAGTTTAAAAAATGTAATGTAAGTCAATCTTTGGAGATATATATATATATATATATATATATATATATATATATATATACATATATATATATATAGGGTAAAATATATATATGATATATAGTATATATATATATATGGTATTTATATGTTATAAGTTATAGAAGATATATGGTATATGTGGTATGGTGAGTATATAAGTATATATATATATATATATATATATATATAATAATAATAATAAATGTATATTTACATTTTAAGTAGGTGATTTTTTATTTTTCTTATCCGGGGTGACTCCCTGGGCCCCTCCTTCTATAGCTGACATCCAATATCCCTCACTCAGGCTAAAGCATCAAAGTAAAAGTAAAATTTCTTTAACCAGTTTGAATACCCAGGCAAACCGTAAAGATGTGGTCTCTCGGCCTCTGGTGACTGAGAGATTTGGGAACTTCTGTCCCCCTGTCCCACGTGCTCGATTCTAAATGAAACTAAAATTTTTGTTAATGCTTGAACTATACCTAACATACCAAAATAAAAATGTAATGATGTAATAATGTAATAAAATTTAAATAACTAAAAATATATTATTAAACTAATAAACACCAGTTTAAGCCTTTGAAAGCTTCACTTTAAAAATATCATATATAAAATATTTAAAGAAAGTATACGTATCCTCCAGTATTGCTATTTTATCCCCTGTGCCTTCCCGTACAAAAATATCTCTGATAGAAGTAACACATGGTTATGGTAATGTCCCATATATATATGGTAATGTTATATATATATATATAAGTAAGTGGAACAGGAAGAGGTGTAAGTATATATATATGAGAGAGAAAGAGGTATGGTATATGGCAGGCAGGCAGGCATTTTTACAAATAACCCCACAGTCACAGCACAGGTATGTCTAGTAACGTAGGTAAAACGTAATTCCCTAAGTCTGAGCTAAGACTGTTAAGGAGGCAAGAAGGTAGTAGTCACCATACTCTGGCCACCCACACGTGCCCGTACTCGGGAAGTGACGAACCATAGTTCTGATACGCACCCGTAACGAGTCGATCGTTCAAACGTCCATTAGCTAGCATAAAGGGCGTTATATATAGCAGCAGCAGCATATGCGGTGGTAGTTAAGGCATAGTTATATATATATATATATATATAAGTATAAGCTGTATTAAGGCGGTGCAGGTGGTTAAGGTTATATATAAGGTGTATACGCGCGCGCGTTCCCTGTTCCTTCTTCTCATATATATGCTATGTATATGTTAATATAAAGGAAGAAATATAGAAGAAATATATAAATATATATATATATATATATTAAGTTATTATATATATATATATATATATATATATATATATATATAGTTATATATATATATAGATAATATATAATATATATATATATATATATATATATATTAAAGTATATTTTAACATTCGCGGAGTGGATGTTTACCAGCTAAGCATATAAGGCAGATACAGAAGTGAAAGAGTAGTATATATATATATATGTATATAGTATAATTAGAGAAAGAGGTGATATATATATATATATATATATATATATCGAGTTTGGGCCAACAATCCATTAATATAATTGTTACCAGTGCGGACGGATCCAACTCATGACCCTCTTCCCAATCATCAACTCTTTTCCCCAACTCCTCCAACTCCACGAAAGAGATTGCTTCCTGGTTACGGATTATATATACTTTTTAAGCAATTAGTATTGAAATTCAAGTGGAAGGTTGTTTTTTGAGAGATATCACTTTTCTGCCTTTTCCAAGCTGAGAGTCTTCGTTTCTCTTTTTTCATGTTAACATATACTGGTCTGCATTGTAAGGTAAGGTTAAATATCACTAAACATTAGTTGGGAGACAGGCCAGCTTCCTGTAAGTTTACTTAAGCGTGGGTAACATTTTGTATTTTGCTTAATTAACACCACCAACTGATAGATCGTCATTTGATTTTGTATCTAGTCGTTTTTCTTGGTAACAGTTTATCAGTTGCACTGCATCTTTTGATAATGCGTGTGTGTGTTTCTTCATCACCACTGGACTGTAGATATTCCAGTGAATCTGTTGTTGATTTACTTGTAGAAGATGTTGGTTCAGTATATTTCATTTTTTCCTTTAATGGATGGCTAATTTAATAGACTGTTCGATTGAAGTTTTCCTTGTAATTTACTCAAGCGTGGAAACATTTTTGATTAACTTTTCCACCACAACTGATTGGACTACTGGCTTGAATCTAATCGTTTTCTTGGTGATAGTTTTCAATCATTTGTACTACATCTTTTGGTGCTTGTGTTTCTTCACTACTGGACTGTAGAACCATTGAATCTGTTATTACTTACTTGTAGAAGGTAAAGTTGGTTCTGTGTTATTTTGTTTTCCTTTTATCGGTGGCGAATGGAATAGACTGTTCGGATTGAAGTTTTCAATTGCAACACAAAGTAACAAATTAACTTGTTCTAATTGTTACAAAAAACTTGCTTTTATAACGGAGATCTAAGAAGTAAATTGTAATAGTATGAAGGTCATTAATTTCCACAGAAACCAGCTGTTTTTTCTACCTCAGTTTAATTACATCTTTCATTCTTTTTTAACTGTCATCATTTTCATTTGAAGATGGTTCAAAATGCTCCTTAGCGTTGAGATTAATGGTATTACATCGGAGACAAAGGCTGTAGAGGCGCTGATTTTTTTGGTAGTTTCTTCAAATGGTTTCAATTGCTTAATGCAGTGTGATATGATGTCATTTTCCAAATTAATAAGATTGTTAACTTTGGAATACGAACTGGCGTACGAAGCAAGAAGTTCTTTGAGCAATACTTCTTCCATCATATGAAGTGTATTTCAGCGAGAGTTGGAATGTCTTTTGATAACATTAAGATATGGATTATCAAGCCGTTTGAATTGCCCTCAACTCATTTACATTTTCATTATCTTTTTCAGATTCATCTTAAGTGTTTTTACTATAAAATTCTTTATCAAATCTCGACACTAAACATCCGCGGATCTTTAATAGTGTGCGGATGCGGATGCGGATGCGGGATCTTAATAATGTGGTGGATGCCCGCGGATGCGCATGTTACATGTAATTAATATATATATATATATATATATATATGCAGGTATATATATAGTTTGTTGTTATTATATATATATATATATATATATATATATATATAGTATAGCAAATATATATTTGTTAGTATATATATATATGTTATATATATATATATATATATATTTACAATTAAAAGGTTTTAAATAGTAAAAAATATAAAGCGAGATTAGCTTGAATCTAGATATATATATATATATATAAGTATATACAGTATATATATATAAGTTAAGGTTGTTGGTTACATATACAGCAGCTATGTTACGTTGATATAAGCATATATATATATATATCATATATATATATATATATATATATATATATATATATATATATATATATATATATATATATATATGCTGCGTGTATTACTATTCC
>JABUQX010028409.1:5000-7500 GCA_015478945.1 Trachelipus rathkii | reverse complement strand
TTCCTTAAAGTTAGACTTTAGTTTGATGCAAATACAAATTTTATTAATACACGCTCAACTCCACTACTTTCTTATTAATATTAGAGTTGCTTAAAAATAATAAAATTATTTTTCATTATTATTTTCCATTTATTAATAACCCTCTACAGAAACCTCTTGATATTTCCTTCAACTTTATAAATGATTAATATTTCTTCCAGCCATGAATGAGGAAAACTTTTATAAGCTTTCAGGTAATCAATCCATGTAATCAGGGTTGGTGATTTTTGATTTTTTTTTAAAAAAATCAAAAAAATTAAAAAATCAGTTATTTTTTCGATTTTTTAGGCACAAATTGCCTTTTTAATTATTATTTTGAAAAAATTAGTAAATAATCCTAATTATTACCTAATTAATAATAAGTTTAGTAAATATAATTATTATTTAGTTTAAGTTATTTAAATTATATATATATATACACACTGTATAACATGAGTAATCTAATTTTATTTATTTCTTTATTGAAAATGATTTGAAATTACATTGATGAATTTACTTATTATATAGATGAAAATATACTTATCATTAATCAGGTGATAACTAGGAATAATTATTAATTTAAAAAAAAAAAAATTGCCTAAAAATCATGATTTTTTCATATAAAAAAAACAATTGATTTAATCAACTGATTAAATCAATTTGATTTAATCAGTGCCAACCCTGCATGTAATACAGAAATTCTTTTACCTTCTACTACTATTTTCTTTTACCATTTTATTGATTATTAGTTGTTCTTTTCTGCCATAAGTAAGGCTGCAACACCCATTTTGTACTCCACTAATGATGTTGTTTAATTTTCTTTTATTTCTCCCTTTTAAAGAGTTACTTACACACTTGCGTGCTTAAGAAAATGTCTTTTTAAATTACTTTTCCAATTACATTCATAGCTGCACTCAGAACATCTAAATGACTTTGTGTCTCGATGCTTAAGCATGTGCTGTTTTAAGGTTTCTTTCCGATTAAACTCATAGCTGCACTCAGAACATTTAAATAATTTTATATTTTCGTGATTAAGCATGTGTGTTCTTATGCTACTCTTCCAATTACATTCATAGCTGCACTTAGAACATTTAAATAACTTTGTATCTCGATGCTTAAGCATGTGCAGTTTTAAGACTCCCTTCCGATTACTCTCATAGCTACACTCAGAACATTTAAATAATTTTATATTTTCGTGATTAAGCATGTGTGTTCTTATGTCTTTCATCTGATTACATTCATAGCTGCACTCAGAACATTTAAATAACTTTGTATCTCGATGCTTAAGCATGTGCCTTTTTAAGTTGCCTTTATAATTACACTCAAAGCTGCACTCAGCACATTTAAATAACTTTGTATCTCGATGCTTAAGCTTGTGCCATTTTAAGGATTCTTTCCGATTACACTCATAGCTGCACTCAGCACATTTAAATAATTTTATATTTTCGTGATTAAGCATGTGTATTCTTATGTCTTTCTTTAGATTACACTCATAGCTGCACTCAGAACATTTAAATAACTTTGTATCTCGATGGTTAAGCATGTGCTGTTTTAAGTGTCCTTTATGATTACACTCAAGCTTTGCACTCAGAACATTTAAATAATTTTATATTTTCGTGATTAAGCATGTGTATTCTCATGCATCTCATCTGATTACATTCATAGCTGCACTCAAAACATTTAAATAACTTTGAATCTCGATGCTTTAGCATGTGCTGTTTTAAGGTTCCTTTCTGATTACACTCATAGCTGCACTCAGAACATTTAAATAATTTAATATTTTCGTGATTAAGCATGTGTATTCTTATTTTTTTCTTATAATTACTTTCATAACTGCACTCAGAACATTTAAATAATTTTTTATCTCGATGAGTAAGCATGTGCACTTTTAAGTCTCCTTTTCGATTACACTCATAACTGCACTCAGAGCATTTAAATAATTTTATATTTTCGTGGTTAAGCATGTGATATTTTAATTCTGATTTAAAATTACTTTCATAACTGCACTCAGAACATTTAAGTAACTTTGAATCTCGATGAGTAAGCATGTGCAATTTTAAGCGTCCTTTCTGATTACACTCATAGCTGCACTCAGAGCATTTAAATAATTTTATATTTTTCGTGATTAAGCATGTGATATCTTATTTGTTCCTCTCAGATTACATTATAGCTACATCTCAGAACATTTAAATAACTTTGTATCTCGATGCTTAAGCATGTGCCGTTTTAAGAGTCCTTTCCGATTACACTCATAGCTGCACTCAGAACATTTAAATAATTTTATATTTTCGTGATTAAGCATGTGTATTCTCATGTATTTCATCTGATTACATTCATAGCTACACTCAGAACATTTAAATAACTTTGCATCTCGATGCTTAAGCATGTGCTGTTTTAAGTCTCCTTTCCGATTACTCTTATAGCTGCACTCAGAACATTTAAATAATTTTATATTTTCGTGATTAAGCATGTGTATTCTTAT
>JABUQX010028408.1:5000-24013 GCA_015478945.1 Trachelipus rathkii | reverse complement strand
ACATGATTGAGCTGCGATATTACTGTTGAATTGGGAAAATCAATAATCAAATGAAGGAGATGAAAGGGATAGGAATTTTTTAATTTTGTGATAATGTTGTAAGTAATTGAGATAGTTATTATAGAAAAAAAAAAAGTTGATTTTTCACGAAAATCACGCGCTTAATTCGATTAATCGTTGTAGTATGATGACGTAATCTCGTCGCGAGACGAGATTACGTACCCCTGCGCTCCCCGTTGGGGGAGCGCGCACCTCTAAAATAAAAATAACGTAGAAGATTGAAACTTGAGACGGGGCGTAGAGGATTTGGCGTCGGAGACGGAGTTGGAGTTGGATTCGGCGACGGAGTCAAGTAACCCCCCGGAGGGGGGTCCCCATTTGAAAAAAGAAAGAAGAAATGCATGGAATGCAAATAGAGGAACGTAAGGAGGAGGAAAGGAGGAAGGAAGAAGAGGAAGGAGGAGTCTGAGAAGGATTCAGAGTCAGGGGTCCAACACCGGTGCTGGAGCCGGTGCGTGCTGCGTTAATAAACATTCGCATAATAACAACAATGTTGGTAATCTTTATAAGGATATTGGCGTCTGTAGATTTCGCAAAATAATGGTTTTCAGAAACCATCAAGAAAAAAAAAGAAAAAATAAATAAATAAATAAATAAAATTTCTTATTTTTTTTATGTTTATATTAACTTACAAATTTACGTTTTACATACCCTAAAGCATAAATCAAGGTAAATCAAACTACCCTCCGCATTCCCTTCCATGATCTATTGATTTCAAGTCAATATTTTTTTACTAAAATTGTCACGTTTTACATACCCTAATTTCTAGTCTTATTGCCAGAGAGATGCAAGACTGCGCATCTCCTCAAAGCCCCCTACCTCCTTGAGGTAGGCATCGTATTGATGTCGTCACTATTTCTTACTACTAACTTATATGATCTATGACTATTATGAACTACGTCCTAGAAGCACGACGTACAATCATGAATTCAAACACTGCTTGCATACGACTCACGATCGGTTTCGCAAAGTGCAACCCCTATCTCCGTGATCTATGATGAAATCTAGGTTCGATCAATAGACACCGAACGTGAGAGGAATGATTTACCTAATATTCATATGAACTTAAGTTCGTACAATGTAGCTCATGTTTTTACAAATTTTACTTTTAGATTAGACTTTCTTTTAGTTTCTAATGGTCCCAGTAAGCAATCAGCAAGTAAACAGTACAGATGCAGAACAAGCACGAACATCAGTGGTCAGAAAGAAATCCTCATGCTATAAAGAATGTCGACATCAGTAAACATTTGGATGCAATGTATTGACAGTTTACAAACAGTTACCCTAATATCAGCTAAATCAAAACCTGGCCCATTGACCACACTGGCCTCACGATACGAATCCCGACGATTAGCTATTGGATCTATATTGCATCTCTCTTAAGTCACTCATTTCGATAGCTATGCATTTATGGATGTATATAGTTGCGGGAATTACTACACCATCATAAATAATCAGATTAAATTCATCTTGAACACTCGAACATAGCATTTTAGACAGCACGATAACAAATGCACAGTTGGTATAGAGCTTGACGATAGCTCTATAGACAGAAGTATTATAACGAGTCGGTGCCCCTTTTGTATATCAGAGTCATTCTGGTGATTCTAAAAACGTAACGATCATACAGTATAACATAATACCAAGTATTCAGAGCAGATCTACCCTCCTTAATACTTTTGATGAAAACGCTGTAGGACGTCCAATCTGTCCTTTTAGATACTACAAAAGCAATAAAAAAAAAAAAAAAAATATCGATTTTTTTAAATCGAAAAGTTATTATTTTTTTAATAGTAATTAAATATGTATGAATCGATTATATCTTTGTTTCAATGGCTAAAAGTCAACCAAACGCCCCGACGTAGAAAAGACGAATTTTTATATTCTTCGATTAGAGGGTTAAATAAACATCGCATAAATCGATTGCCGAGCCAATCAAAAATATGATCTACCTATCATTTAATATTCTTTCTAGGAACCAAATTATCCCCTTTTTTTGGGGGGGCTTTTTCCGCTTCCATCTTTTTTAGGGGGCCTGAGAACCTTCCAAAAACGGTCTTACCAGCACCATTTAAATGTCTTTTGCACCCGGTCTCACGACCGTTTAAAAAACCTTCTGACCTTTGACGCTGCTCAAATCCTTGAAAACCAAATTGTTTCGCATATTTTAATTGTTGCCTTGCCAAGCATTGCTCCCCTATTGCTTTTATACATGCCTTCTTTGCCAACAGTTTTTTGACGGCTGAGCTTTTTTACCACCCAAAAGAATATACTATATTATATATATATATATATATATATATATATATTATATAGTAGTGAGCTTATGTAAATTGAGTGACCACGCGTATTCAGCAGAATGCGGGAAAGTTCGTAGTAAGATATATTAAGTGTACAGGAATTACAATCCATTGAAAAAAAATATATATATATATTAATAATAATAATTATAATATTAATATATATTAATATATTAATTGAAAAAAAATATACTAATCTAATATAAAATTTCTTATTAAATACCTATATTTACATTTAATTTATTATTTTAATATTAATATATATATTATATATATATATATAGTATATGTATATAGTATATATATAAATATAAAATATATATATATATATATATAATATATATATATATATTAATAACACTATAATATATATATATATATATTATACATTTAATTTTTATTTATAATTATTACAATAAATTACCATATATTATAATAAAAATATAGAATATATATATATTTTACTTATATTATAAATGATTTAGTTGTAGTCTAAATTAAATATTTAAATTATAGTATATTGTAAGTTATAGTTAGGTTAGGTTATGGTGTCTGCAGACCCATATACTATAGAGTAAATATAGGTGTAGTATATATATATATAATAGTATATATATAATATATATATATATGGTAAACTATTTGGTCTGTCTTTCTACTTCGACTTTCCGCTTCTGCTGAAACCGTGGGCCCATTCAGCCCGAACCGAAAAAAAGGGGACCCCTCTTAACTCTCATAACTATCGTCGCCTTAACCATCGTTCTTAAAGCTTTCGTTCGTTTTAAAAGGAAGATTCAAAAACATCTCAATTCTTATAATCTTATCTCTGATCGTCATCATAGCTTTCATAAGAAACGTTTTACTGGTCATTTTCCCTCTGATTCTTGGCACTCGGCTCTTCTTCGAATCTTTTGCTCTGACGCTAGAAATATTGAAAGTCTTCGATAAAGTCTGGCACTAAGCTTTGATTTGTAAACTTCCCTCCTTCGGTATCTATCCTTTTCTTAGATTCACTTTCTGATCTTTCTTCAGCAGCAGTTGTAGACGGCCACCGTTCATTTAAATCTATAAGTAGTGGTGTTCCTCAAGGATTTGATCTACCCCAACTTTTTTATTTTTCTATAATAACTATATCTCTATTACTTCAACATTAATCCACCTCCATGCCGACGACTCTACCCTTCATTCTCCTTTCATTTTGAAAGATTTCCCACTCAACAGAAAGCAGCTCACCGTAGGAGGTGGCCCTGGAGCAAGTAATCTCTGATATTTCTCAAATCTTTAACTGAGGCATGGAGAACATGATTATTTTCAGCGCATCCAAAACTCAGTTCTTTCAGCTCACGATTCGACAAAATCTTCCACAAAACAATAAAATTTAAACCTTCGTCTGTCTTTAATATTCTTGGTGTTTCTCTCTATTGTAACCTTTTTTTGGAGGATCACACTACTTCTATTTCAAAACAAGCTTATAAGAGGTTGGGTGTTCTTAGGCAGATTCAGAGTTTTTTCATGCCATTACAGTTGCATGCTCTTTATGCGGAGTTGTCCATCCCAATGTGGAACATGTTTGACACATACGAGGTGGTTCCATTCACACAGCTCTACTTGAAAAGGTTTAGTTTAGGGCTTTTCTACTTATTACCTCTCCTGCTCTCACTAAGACTCTCCAGTCTCTTTCTGCCCGTCAAATTGTTGAGTATTTCCTTTATACTAAAGCTACTTGCAACTGACACTGGTCTTCTCAACTATGCAGTCACATACTTCTTCCATTAAAAACGGATCGTGCGACTCGCCTTTCAATACGGTCTCATCCCTTTTCTTTCCAATCCTCCGACCCCCATATTTCACCTCTGTGCTCAATCTTACATGTACTTTACAAGCAAAGTCTGGAACACCATCCCTTTATCTATTATGCCAACTAACTTTGCTTTGCACATTTAATTAAAATTTAATTAATTTGACTGGCTTGGGAATTTCCCCAAACTCTGGTGGAAATTGGCTTGCGGCCCTTGACGACCAGAGGAGAAATATATATAAATATATATATATATATATATATATATATATATATATATATATATATATATAATATATATATATATATATATATATATAGATAATATATATATATATATATATAATATATATATGTATATATATATATAATATAATATGGTGTGTGGTGTGTGTGTGTGGAAAGTGCGGTGTGTGTGTGTGGGTGTGGCTGTGTGTGTGTGTTACGTGTGTGTGTGAGTGTGTGTGTGTGGAGAAAATTACCAAAGCCCTCGCATATCTCGAATACTACGATATGTACAAGAAAACTAACTGCATATTTGGAATCAGCGTTTGAAATTTGTGCGGAAACTAAAAAAAATAATTATTTTTTAGGGGGCTCGAGCCCGACGGGAGACAGAGTGGGACGAAGTCCCTTCCCCGTCGTCCACTGGTAGGCCGATAGACCCAGACTCCTTCCATCTTTGTGGTTTATCCGGGGGGTATTGCTCTAGCCTTAAAAATAAAGAAATTATAACAAAAAATTAACATATAAAGTTTCTATCCTATTTCCATGCGCAAACGAGAGCATGTTTTTCATATAAATTTACACTTAGCTTTAACATTTGACAAGTCATCCAACAACATTCTTACATTTAAAACTGACTGAATCACCGAGATCACTTTATATTCAGAAAAATTTGACGCCGTTGTTATCGTATACTTTATATTTTTTATTTATAACTTATTATAATTAAAATAACGTTTTTCCTTTTAATAAAATTTTACCACAATTTTCCAAATATCAGCGTATTTGTTTCGTGTACAGCCACGGAAATTCAATTACTCCTTATCGTTTTCAAAGCTTTCACACACACACACACACACACAACACACCACCCATCCGCCACACGCCACACGCACACGCACAACACAACACACACACACACACACACACAACACCACACACACACACACACACACACACATATACTATATATAATATATATATATATATAAATATATTAATAATATAATATATATTATAATATATGGTGGTGTGTTTGGGTTTTGGTTGATTTGTTTTGTGGGTTTGTTTTTTGGTGTTTTTTGTGTGGTGTGTTTTTTTTTTGTTGGTTGTGTTTTGATGGTGTTGTGGTTGTTGTTTATTGGTGGTTTGTGTGGTGTTTTTTGTATGTGGTTGGGTGTGTTGTGTTGCTTTGTTTGTTTTGAGGTCGAGAAAGTGTTTGTTTTTATTAGAAGGTTTGTTGATGTTTGTTTGTATGTATTGTGTGTTTGTTTGTGTTGGGTGTTTTTTTTGTTGTGATTTTAGTGGGTTGGTTTTTTTATTTTTGTGTGTTGTTATTTGTGTGTGTGTATTGTGTTGTGGTAGCTTTTGTTTTTGGTGTTGTTTGTATTATTATAGTATAATATAGGTGTTTATATATGTGGTTGTTGTTTTTTTATTTGATCAGATATGGAATGGTTCATGTGTTGTAGGGACGTCTGTGTGTTATGTTGGTGTTGAGAACATTTTTGCTTGTCTGGATGTGTGTGTGATTGTTCTAGTAGCTGTTAGTGTTGTTGTGTTGTTTTGAAGTTTGATTGTTTGTGTGCTCAAGGGCCTTTGTTTTATTTTACGTGAGTTGTGGCAATTTGCCAAACCTCAGTTCTGCTCCAGTTGGTTGTTTTGTTAACGATGTGCTTGGATGGTTTGCGTTAACAGGATAAGTGAGGTTGGGTTGTTGTTTTTGGAATCTTTATGTGGGTTCGTTTATTTTGTAGGAATGTCTGGTTTCGGCTCGCCGGTGTGTAGTTGATTCGTGGTATATTTATCCGTGTAACGTCGGGTTTTTTGTGATTGATTACAGGGGTTTGTGAGGTGGGTGTGTGTAAAATTCATTGTGCTTATAAAGCATCTGCCCTCGTCCCGACTCTCCGTTTTACGCTGGGTTCAGTGTGGATGTGAGGTGATGCTCGATAATGTTGATTTTTCGAGGGTATTGTTTTTTTAGATTTGGCTGGGTTAGTGGTGTTGTGGGTGGGGTGTGTATGGTGAGGTTGTTTCCCAGAAGGGGACAGTGATCGGCCCCTGAGATGCAATAATTTTTCGTTTGTGAGTGTGTGTAGTTGTTGTTGTTGATCTGCGGGTGGTTGTTGTGGTGGTTGGGTGTGTGGTGTTGGTGGTTCCTTGGTTGTGGTTGGGTTTGTTGTTGTGTTTTGGCCCCTCTTAGCAGAGGTCGCTGCTAAAGATTTGTGTCTAATTCCATGATTTTAAAAGGCCTCAAATATATTAGTGGGAAAACAGCGCGTCATATATTATTGCGCGTATAATTATACGAGTGCTTAAGTAATATATAAGCCCGATCTATTGTCCCATTTGTCACAAATTCAACATCCATTTATATGATTGTCACATGTTCATATGTTGTTGGTGGGTTAATTTTAGCCATTTTTTGTTAGTTCTATTGGTGGTTTGAGGTATAATGAATTCAGAGTTAAGTGACGTGATCCGATCTTCTTGCATTTTGAATCTACACTGGTTTGGGTGTGGTCGGCAGAAATAGTTGTGGATGTTTTTTGATAGTTTTGGTTTTCGGTTGATTAGTTATCTATTGATTCGTGGGTGTGTGGTGCTTTTTGGGTGCTTGGTTTGGTGGTGGGGTTGTTTGAATATCTTCAGGTTCGTTTGAGTTAGATTTTGGTCTCGTACTTCCTCCTCTTCTTTGGTTTGTGTGGTGACTAGTTTTAATAGAACGGGCCGGTCGCTCTAGAGGGGGTAATTGACCATTAGATTGTGTGACGATATTTTTTGTACTGTGAATAGGGTATAAGGTGTGGTGTGGGGGGAGTTGTGGGTTGTTTTTGGGGTGGGGCTTATCTCTTGGGTTTTTTGTTGTGTATTTTGTTATCATGTTTTTTGTTTTATTATTACCTGTAATTGGAGGCATTCCTGGAAATTTTGGTGCTAGGCTTTTGAAAAATGTGTGTTTGTGGTTAGATAATGGATAGAGCGTGTGTGGGGATAGTGGTGTTATTATAAGGCGCTGTTGGTGTCTTAAATATAAGTATGCTCGTGGGTTCTGTTGGGGTGTTGTTTGTGTTGGTTAGTTTGGGTGGTGTATTGTGTTTGTTTGGGTGTTTGGTTTGTTGGGTGTGTTTTTGTTGGTTATGTTTTTGTTTTTTTTTGGTGTGTGGATTTTTTTTTGTTGTGTTGGTGTTGTGTTTTGTGGTTTGTGGTTGTGGGGTTGGGTGGTTGTTGTTTTTGTGTTTGGTTGTGTTGGTGTGTTAGGGTGTTTTTTGTTTTTGTGTTGTGTTGTGATGCTGGGAAAAATGTGTATGAGTGAGTGTGTATCTTTGTGTTTGTGTGTTAGAACGGGTTAATATTGGTGTATATCGTTTGGTTTGAGTTGTGTTGTCGTTTGTTCTGTGTATGATTAGTTAAACTGGTGCTATTAAAAACTTATTTGAGAGAAACCATAATTTGAAAAAGCTGAAACAAAAATATTCGTTGCTCAAAGTTGTCTGTATGTGGTTTATGGGTTGTACCGATTACTCTGGGGTATGGCGTAAGGTTTGTAGTTCGTTTCTAGGAAGTCTCGGAGGCTGGGCTCGGCTGGTGTATTGATTTTCTTAAAGGGGTTGGTCTCTGGTGTCTGTGTTTTTGTGTTGTTAATATGAATACTTGCGTGTTGGAATTTAATCGTTGTTCATATGAACGACCTGTTGGAAGATAGGTCGTCGGATTCTATATCTATAAGTTGTTAATAAATCTAAAACTGCTCTTTGGTTTAAATGATTATAAAGTGATTTGTGCTTCTAGGCTGCCCAAGATTAATGCGCGTTGCTTTGTGTTTTGTTTAGGCGTCCTCATAAAAATACCAATATTGCCAAGTGTTAGGGTCGGCTCTAAAGGTCTTCTGCCTCTTTGTTTGTTACTGTCTAACTGGTGGAGGGGAAGAAAAAAGAAGTCAGAATTCCCCGTTTGTTGACTCAAACTGTGTCTCACTTTCTGTCTCCATCGTATATGAGAGGATATGGAGAGAGAGTCACCTGTTCCCTCTCTCTCATCCGGTATTGCCGTGAGCCACTTGAACTCTTCCGAAAACTTCAAATAATGCGGGTGAATGTTGATTACTAATCGTTGGGAAGTACAAAGGCAATGTTCGACTTTGTTGGCGCCTCTCGTACGCCCTCACTTTGGCATATATCTTTGGTGTGTTGTGGCTGCTTTGAGATACGAGTTCGCTTCCGTTGAAAAGTGTATTCGCCTCGATAATAACCTTCTCACTCTCAATGGCTCTCACTCTTCTCTTTGTGTCTGCAGTCTGCTGTTTTGGGCTGTGTCCGGTTTATAGTTATGCTGTTTGGGTTTCTATAAGCTCTGTGCGGCTGGTTAATATTTCTTGTCTTTCATATAGTTTTGTGATATGCATTTTTTGATGTTGGGACTGTGGGTTTATTACTACTTGTTTGTTATTGAATTCGAGTCGCGTGGGTCCTTGTGGGGTGTTCTGTGGCTGTTTTGGTTTGGTTGTGTGGTGGGGAATGGTTGGCTTGACCGCTAACCATTCATTTTATATGACTATCTGCTGATAAATTCAGAAAATACACTTCCATCTTGCTAGTGTTCCCAGCTTGTGGTTGTGATGCCTTAATCAAATTACTCATTGGGATGATTATCGAGGAAAGCCTAGTTTACCAGCATTGAGGCCAACGAAATCAGAGAGTCTTTAAAAAGGCGAATGCAACGGAGATAGAAATATCCCAGCGAATATTTAAAAGCTGAAAGACGTTTTTAGGTAGTAGAATTTCGATTTGTTGGTTGAGGAACAACCCAAACTTGCCCAATCGAACCTGTTGTGTTGGTATGTGTATTAGTTATTGATAGATATTACCGTTTTTTTCCTACCATATATCGTTCAAATGCATGGCCTGCTATATTATACTCTGGGCAGAAGACAATGAAACTCGGTTACACAGAATTGGTCCATTGTGTCTGTACGATTTATTTTATAAAATTTTTATTACGAAAAGAAAAAAAACTTCAACCCTCAACGAACGAAAATTTATTGGGGGAAAGCCTTAAATCTGATGCACGAGAGAGCGAAAGGGCTTCCACGACGCCCAATTCCCAAAATAGAAATGATTGTGTTTACTCGCGTGTTTGGTTGGTATGAGAAGATGGTAATCGCCCACTGAGAAAACTCGTTCTCACCTTCTCTGCGGGTATCGCTGAAAAAATTTCAAGTGCCAGTTGGTGTGGATATAATGTTTATGTAAAGCCAGTAAAAGGACTTTTTGTCTGTTACTGGCACTCTTGGTCGTAATGTGCTGCGCTGAATAGCAAAGAAAGCAAACAGCTTGAAGCGACAGAGAATATGAGTCTGGTGTAGCGGATCGGAGTTATGGCAGTAGAAATCCAGTATATCTTTGTGGAGATTAACAACTACTGTTTGATAACTTTGTATGCCGACTCAGCCACGTTATTGTGTTGGGTTTTGTATTTGACCTGATCAGGACGTCGTTATCTTTCATAAAGGCTTTATATAATTGTAATCTGCGTCAGTGATGTATTGCTCGTTTCCTCCTCTCTAATCGCCGTCTCGGTTGTTGTGTTTTTTGATCGTATATATGTGTGCCCTCAAAGGGGCTGGATGCTTTTGTGTAATAACTAACCTAAGTCCCCAATTCGAAACTCAGGCGCCGAAAATGCGCTTATAGCATTCTGTGGCTGGTCTAGTTTTTTGTGTCGTGATATACGCTTTTCAGTTTGTCTGCTGGTGGGGTAGACTTTGATGTCTTTTGCTTGGGAGAAGTTGAATTTGGGAGTTAGTTTGTTATCTATGTCCAGGTATATGTATGTTTTCAGTTAAGTGGTGGAAATCTCTCTCTCGTTTTTGAGTGAGGCCTTTGTGTTGTAGGATTACCGGGTGTTGATGGCTTATGCAAGTAGTAGTAATACAGAAAATGAATTTAATATTAATAAAAACAATGTTCCATTGAGCTTTGATCATAATAATGCAACAAATAACTCTGTAGAAATTACAAATAAAAACAATACGGAAAATAATAAAAATACTACTACTACCACTACTATTAATAATAATAATAAAAATAATAGTAAAAATAATACCACTACTACTACCATTAATAATCATAATAATAATAACTAATAATAATAATAATAATAATAATAATAATAATAATAATAATAATAATAATAATAATAATAATAATAATAATAATAATAATAATATGTATTAGTTTTTTTATTTGTGTGTGGTGTTGTTTTTTTTATTATTTGTTGTGTGTAAGTGGGTTTGTGTGTGGGGTGTTTTTAATTTTTTGTTGGGTAAATCTGGTAAGTGCGTGGATTTTGGTAAGGTGAGGATGATATTAATATATAATAATAATAATAATAATAATAATAATAATAATAATAATATTGACAAAAATCACAGTAATATTGAAAATAAAAATGATGTATATGAAACCAATAAGAGTGTAGATGAAAGTGGTATAAAAAATTGCATATAAATTCTATAAGGTGTGTTGAAAGTATACCACACAAATTTACCGACAAAGTACAGTACAAAAATATGAACCTGGATAAAAATGACATTGTAGTCAATGTAACTGTACCAAAATCGAAGGAAGATGTCGGTCAAGATAAAAATGGTAATGTACAAACAAAAGATTTCTTAAGTCCTGTACAACTATCGCATGCTAGTAACACCTTCTTTAATGATATTTCATGTAATTTTATGCCAGATATGAGGGCAGGTAAAGCTCATGAGACAGATATCTTCCCAAGTCTGGTCGATAACAGTTTCGAATACGAGAAATGCTATCGCATTGAAAAAGTTTTTGACGGAGACCAGACCGGAAAGAAAGCTTGTGAGATGAGTAACTTGCAATTATATCAGGTGTATGATATCTTAAATAATAGGGAACTTATTGTTGACACAGGTTCGATGTTTAATATCTTGCAAGCGGATGCTCTTGCAAGGCGGAAGTCCCCAATCGGTCATATGCTGGCCGCTAATAATACTAAAATTAATATTTATGAAGTAAAAACTATTGAATTTAATATAAATTTGGGTAGCAATTATGTTGATGATTTCTATATTGCTGACATAGAGGTAAACATCTTGGGGCTTCCGTTTCTTAAACGTTTTAATTTAGGTGTAAACTTTAAAAATGACATTTTGATAGATCCCACTACAAATAAAACTATAAAATTGATTAGAAATAGTAATATTAAGGAAAAATTTGTGCATGAAATTTCATCTCCTTTTGCACCCCTTTCCACCTCTCCTCCGCATGTTCCTATTAGTACTATCTTTTATAATGATTTATTAATGGAATACAAAGATTTATTTCTCAACCCTTATGTAACAGAAAATAATTATATAAAGAGTAAACAAAATGAAAGATGGGAAGAGATATTTAAAACGTATAAAGGTAAAACCAGCTGCGTGAGCTCAGCATTAATAGATAAAGAGGGTCAAATAACTATAAATGAAGAACAAGCAGTCATACCTGAAAGAATTTAAAAAAAAATTAGCTAATACATATACATATAAAGCCAATATCAGAGGCTCCCCAATAGCTATGAGACCTCCTAGAATCCCTCATAAATTATATAATCAAGCAAGAGCAGAATTTAACAATTTGATTGCAACGGGCGTGTTAGTAAGAACTAATTCTGCTTGGGCATTTCCTGTATCAATTCTCGAAAAAAGCAACAATCAGGTGAGGTTAATTTCCGATTTCCGTGAATTAAACAAAAGGGCAGAATCAGAACCTTATGGTCTCCCCACATTGCAGGATGCAATATTCACATTGAAGGGAGCATCTACTTTTCACGGATTTACATGACGCAGGCCTTCTATGGAATTCCGTTACATAAAGGCATCATTAAGTACTTTACCATCACCAGCGATCTTGGCAATTTTAGTTACAGCTGTCTCCCTATGGGATTTTTGTCATCACCTTCAACGATTTGTAAATATCCTCCTCTAGGACATTAATAATACTCAAGTGTATATGGATGACATATTGGTCCATACTAAGACCGAAGAGGAACACAAGATTGTCCTTGAAAAGGTGTTTAAACGACTACAGTACTTATATATTAGCCTTAACCCTTCCAAATGCCAAATTGGTGCAACAGAAATCAATTATTTAGGATATACTATCAATGCTGACGGAGTATGTCCTAATTATGACAAAGTTAAAGAGATCTTGGAAGTACCAAAACCTAAAACAATAAGAGATTTTAGAGCCTTTTTAGGCCGACTTGGGTTTTACCGAAATATTTAATATGCTGAGTTCGATTACAGAGTCCCCTTAAATGTATATCTACGTGGAAAACCATACTCTAGAAGAATATTAATATGGAATGAAGCTGCAGATAAAGCATTTGAAAATGCAAAGAAAGCCATCCAGCATGCCTCCACCTTAACATATCCAAGTATGTCGGGGCCGATAAAGATCATAGTGCACGCCACTCAAGTAGCAATTGCAAGTGCAATTTTATCAGATGATAAAGAAAGTCGGCCAATCGCATTTTTTAGCAGTGTTTTATCTCCGACTGAACAAAAATATGATTATGCAAATAAATTACTGGTGTGTTTGAACAAAGTACTTTTAAAATACGGCTATCTCATTGTAGGTTGGAAATTTGCAATTGAAACCACCTCGAGAGAATTGATAACTCGCTATAATCGGGTCAACCATTCTAAAAATCAAAATGTCCGTGAAATACGGCAGCTAAATTTTATCAGCTCATTCAAACCGTCATGACATCTAATCACTTCTAAAAATAACCCATTAGCTGTATATATTCCAGAAAATGATATAAGTGCAAATGAAGTTGATTGCAATGCAGAAAAAGGGGCGTGGCTTCCAAATCTCTCAGCCAATAGCAGCGCACCAGATTTACAGAAAGAGAACGAGATTGGTTCCTCAAACAGCCTCTCAACCAATCAGAGCGCTGAACACAAGCCCGAGAGAAATAACACAGACAGTAGATCTTTAAACGCTATTTTGAATGTACCGTTACCAGTGCATTGCGAGGCTGGTCACAGAGGAATTTAAACGGCGAGACAGCACACGCCAAAGCCGCAGACATGAACGAAGGTCTACAAGCAGTCCCTTTAAAAACACCTGAACCACATTCCACAAATACTACACATTCTTACGATGGGAAAATTGCAAATTTGGATGATTCATCTCTATCAGTTATAGTCGAGCTGAAGAAAGGGATATGGAGCTATAGGAAAAAGGGTTGCCATAGAAACAGACAATTTGAGAGTCATGTAATAAGTATAAAATAAAAAAAAAAAAAAAAAAAAAATGAAAAAAAAATTAATTAACGATAAAAATACGTAAATATAGAGAAAAAGAAACAAAGAATTATCCGTTGGAAAATGAAAGGTACATAGATAAGCATCCTTACGGTGATTGGGAACACATTCAAAAAAGCCCATCAAGTAGCGTGGGTCAAAATTATAGGACAAAATAGATAAAATACCATGAATGTAATATGGCAGAGAGTTATACAATAGCAGGCTGAGAGAAAGATATCAATATCATAAAGTGTTAAAATACCAAAACTGCAAAATAATAGACTGCAAGGCTTAACATAAGGGAGCAAATCGATAAATACAGTATTCCGGACAAAAGAGAAATAAATTACACTGGGAGCTATCAGATGAAGAGATCAACTTAACCCACAGGTATGAAATATGAGATTAGGACCAGTCTATTTACATAAAATTACCGACAAGAGCTTAGGAGGGAAAGTCTTTAATTATTTAAAAAAAAATACTGCTGTTTAAAAAAAGAAGAATGACAAGAGATCTCTTTATATGTTCGATATCTCTTAACTTATGTCCGCAGATGGTAATCTAGTCATCCTCTGGTCAAGGGCCTGTGTATGTGTGTGCCCCACGCGCATATTAAGCGACCCCTTATCGCGACCGTAATCGAGATTGATTGTGAACACTATTAGTGTAAAATGTAAGTGTCTCAAATGGGGGTCGATTATATGAGTGTAAGTGGTCGATAATAAGTTGATATCATTGTCTGACATGAGAAAGTGGCACTTGCTAACGAGCTGTGGTTGGCGATCGTTGGGTAAAGTGTGGTGTCCGGATTATTGTTGGTTATGTTTGTAAAGTGAGTAGTATGTCGCTCAATAAAGGTGTCTAAAGACAGTGGTTCGTCGTATGTCTGTGTGTGGCTTCCGTGTAACGCTCAATGGCCAGAGTATCCACAAGGTGCCGGCCGTGGAATAAATCGAGCATTGCACAGAACGGGAAAATACAAAGAGGTTTAATATAAGTTTGTAAGCTATACATTGATAGAGTTAATTGTCGTTTAAAGTTAAAGGACCTGTTTCAGTCGTAAAGGGTACAGTTAGGGATAGTAAATGTGTTATTAACTCTCATTCCGATGCGCCGCAAAATACTACTCCATATTACGTTATCAAAAGGTTAGGCATGACACACGAGCAGATGATAGGGGATATTGCCTAAGGAGACAGATTGGTGCAAACGTGCGGATACCAAATCAACCTAGAGTACGGTCATGAGTGGGGTATTCCTTAAGAGCCACCTAAATTTCAAAAGTATCAAGTGTCAGCAGGAGCCAATTTTACATCACACGTGTATTTGAGAGCGTGTGCTGAGAGAGTGGCGAGCGCAAAAAATTATGACCTTCACACCACAACCAGTACCCTATACATCCGAGTGGCGTATATGGCAACTATTAAGCAGGCGTCAAGTGCCGAGAGAAGCTTAACCAATACAAGTAATAATGATTAGGTTTCAACAAAGCCTCAAGCACCAAGTGCGTTAAGCGGAGCCAGGAGACATGAGAACCAGAGATAGGGTGGCATGTTTCTAACATCAAACCAACATATAAGGGCTAAGTCCACCGTATCGTCACTTATTGGTGACCCCACCTGGAACGGAGGCTGAGCAACCATCAAGATATTACTGGTGGGTCAAAATCGCTAGGAGACTGGGCATCTGCCCATGCAGTAAATTTGTTAATAGGCGGGCAAGATATAAACATACCTGACGCGGTCACATTAAAAGAACGACCAATTTCACCTTCTGTGCTCCAGAACGGGGCCGCAAAATCGAATAGCCGAACACGTACATCAATAGAAATAAAATATACTGGGAATCAATGCCGAAACCACTGGCCTTCTAAGCAACGACTCTAGTCGCAATAGGAATGTGTTGTTGAAACCCAAGACTTAAAATGATAGCAAAATATTTTACTAAAGTACACAAGAAATTCAACAGTAAGGGAAAACTGTGCGGAAAGGGTAGGAAGCTATCCACACTAAATCTAAGTACCCCACGGCCCCTTATCAGGTTGTGCAAGATCACTAAATATTAACGCACAGATATTTAAAGGGGAGAAGGGTGGGTAGTTGACAACTTAAGAAATGTAAAATCTTCTACCAACTAGTTCCCCGAGTTCCTAAACTATTACGGACGGCTAAGAAAAACTCGGATTAAATGAAATAGGAGAAGGAAGTGGGCGAAATGAAATATCTGCTTTCGAGAAACATGGAACAGAATCAAAGACCCAAAGACGGACGTAACTCGTGGAATTATAAAAAACGAGATACGGATAAAATCTATTGGTAAAAGGCATTATTTATCCTATTTGTGTTCTTTCCCTTATCAGTAGTATTTGTCTACGCTGTGGTTCTTCTTTCTACCTCATTCCTTTGACAAATTCAATTGGGTAAGCACATCTCAGCAAGAGGGGATGAAGAGGAATATCTGTGTAAAACAGAAACCCAGACAGGCTTCACCCTGTAGGTTCTGAAACAGATTATTTCTCTCTGTACTCGAGGATCAGAGCAAATGTAGCCAATACGCTGAAATAAACGATAGGGTGTCTTGTTAAGTACAACTCAATGCCATGCATGCACAGAGGGTATACAACTCTGTACGTAGGCTTACTATGCGGTCTCCTGGTACTAAGCACGCCAATTAAATAAAAATGAGTACGTTGGCTGCTCAATGGCACCACACCGAAAAAAAAAATTTACTTACGTTCGAAAGCTTATGAGGGTGTAGTTAACGCGTTAATAATAGGAGGGGTGGAGAGGTAGACACATACGTTGACATGTAAGTGTTTGGCCGCTCGGCTTTTCGTCCTGGACAACCTCCAGGGAGAAGAGATAGAACATCAAAGATACGTTGTATGGTGTGGAGCGGAGACCCAAAAAAAGGGCACCGAAGCTCAAATCACCCTTCACAGAAACTCCGGTGATTACATATAGATAGGGGTTGACTTCACATACAAAAGAGAGATCATGGTTTAGAAGAATGAGGTTGTGTTGGCCGAAAAGAGAGAATTATAATTGATATTGGAGATTATGCATATATTAGATTTTATACAGTGTTATTAGGATGTACCATTCTTTTTTACCCCAATTGAGTAGCCATGTCATAATAATACATTTTGTGGACCATTCCTTGATATTATAATAAAGGCAAC
Organism: Trachelipus rathkii; assembly: GCA_015478945.1. Classification (NCBI taxonomy): domain Eukaryota; kingdom Metazoa; phylum Arthropoda; class Malacostraca; order Isopoda; family Trachelipodidae; genus Trachelipus; species Trachelipus rathkii. Next base: position 7,121 of record JABUQX010028408.1, on the reverse strand, counting down.
CTGGCAGCAAGAAATCATCTTATATCAAACACGCAATCCGGTCTGCACGTTAGGAGTTATCAGTTACTATATATTGAAACTGGCTAAAGATGAGATTTAAATGCCGCCGGGATTCTACATATTATCATCATATATATATATAATAAAATATACAGTAGTATTATATATATATATACTAGTATTATCTTCTAATATATATCATATATATATATATATATATAAATATAATATATATATAATATATATAAAATAATATATATTTAGGGTTCTCTAAATATATCCAGGTAGTTTCTTACATATATATATATATATGAGAAAGTTTCAAAACGATTTATTAATAAGGAAGAGAGTATAAGCAAAGGTGGCAAAAATACGTAGCGCGGGAGTGAAAATATAAAAAGAGATAAATAAATAAGAACGATTTGGAAGGAGGATGAATGGGTTCAAAAATGACTCCGGGACTTACAAGGAATTAGGAAGCTCTTCTGGAAGGAAAGCGCGAAAGATATAAGAAAAATAATGTAACAATAAGCGGGAGGGATCTCCTGTCTTAGAATACTGAATAGGGTATCCGTGCTTTCGTAAATATATGGAATAGAAATACGGATGTATGAGGGGAGTGTCGAAGGAACACTTAGAAATCTGTAAATAACATTGATTACGCAACGGATTCCGAAGAGTGCTGACCGTGAATGTGTGTGGGTTTGATGTAGCAAGAAAAATACGCGAAGGGTGAATATGATATCTTTTCAGGATGAAGGTCATTAACAAATTACTAAAGGAGACTGGTTGAGATGGATAGAAGTGAGAAACTTTGATCGAATGGTCACAATCTGCAAGGTATAAATGAATTGCTGGTAATGAAGTACAAAAGAACGTGAGCCGGATGGTGCAATCTGATTGGACTTTGAGAATTGGGCAACAAAGCTATGTTCTATTGCGAGGGTAGTAACAAGTATCCGCGAGTAAAGGTCAAGGTGTTGGAGCGTAGCAGGCAGTAAATAGTAGCCCTCTTCAATAGAAGGTAAGGGAATAAGGGTAACTGTAGATTCTAAAAAAGTGTTAGAGGAGATTAGTGGATTTAAGAGAAAGTGTTTGTAGGTCCGAAAGAGATATATGCTGGTGATTTACCTTGGTCAAGAAGAGGCGGCGTCAAGTGACTGAAGACTGATTGGTAAGAACAAGGTGTGTTTAGGCAAAGTGGTAAAAGAGTCACAGGATGGTGGAGCCAAATCTCTTAACATTAAAAACAACATTATTAGAGAAAGAAGATGAGGTGACGGCAGAAGGAGATATCAGAAAAAATATGTGAGTTTTGGTTTTAATGTGATCTTCGACAAACAGAAACGAAAGAGTGATAGGGTCGCGGATTATAGGGAAGCTCTAGTGGCAAGATTTTAGTGATATATGGTGTTGGTGGTTAAGGACTCTCAGTTAAATTGGAAAATCACACAAAGTATGTCATCGGAGCAATAACTCATAGTTCCTCGAAGCGTGTACAAAAATTAAAAGTGACTGGTTTATAATTTAGACGAGTGGCAGGATGTGTTATGTCTCCTGGATTATTCATTTGTATATGGATTGGGCTATGAAAGAATTAGAAGGTGTGGGTGCAGAGAATGGTGTTAGAATGTGGAGAATGGGAAGAGATTGGAAGGTGCCCTACCTATTATATGTCGGACTTAGATTTGGCATTGTGTCGTGAATCGAAGAGAGTTACTTTATGAAGAAAAATTGTAAGTAGAGAGATTTGGTAAGGTATAAATGTGATGTGGATAGATATAAGAGGGTAAGCTTATGGTTGTGAAGTGAGGTAAATCAAGTTATCTAGGTGTGAAGTTATAAATAGAGGGTGAAGCAACTGAGAACAAGTGTCTGATGATTTTAAAATATTTAGTATTGATATATATACTGGATGTTTATTAAACGGAACAGTAATGTGCAGAGTGTATTAAGGTAAAAGTTTTGAATTGGCTAGAGTAAGGTGGTGTGTAGCAACTTAAATCGAGTTATGGAGAATGTAAAGGGACTAAAGTTTGTATAGAGTGGGGCACTATATTATGATATAGGTTATTACATTGAGAGTTATAATGTTGTTACTAGTATAATATATAGATATAT
>JABUQX010028407.1:20000-36056 GCA_015478945.1 Trachelipus rathkii | reverse complement strand
AATATATATTATTTATATATATAATAACAATATAACACTATCTTATATATATATATCACTACTCTCAACTATATTATCTAAATATTGCTATAGATTCGTATACTATCATATTATTTATATATAATATATACGATATACCTTAAGTAGTTATTATATATATATATAATATATGATAATAATATATATATTATAGAATACTATATCACTATTATAATTAATATCATAATCATATATATATAAATAGATACTATATATATGATACCTTATAACTATATATATATAGTCTATTACTTTATGACACCTCTGATATATATATACTATATATACTGTTAATCTGTAAAATATTGAATACTTAAGCCAGCTTTTCGAATATAAATATACTTACATTATATTATACTATATATTATCATATATAATATAATATTAATATTATAAAACCCTTATAATATTATATATATACTATATATATATAATATATGATAATATTATATTATACTATAATATATATATATATATAATATAATATATATATATTAATATATATATATATATATATATATAGGTGAGGAAAAAAGCCATGTTTTAAAAAAAAAAAAACCATGTTTTTTTTAAATAAACGCAATAAAAAAACAATCAATTTTTTTTTTTGTTTTTGAGGGGGTTTATGCTATCGAATGGTTTGAATGTACCTAGTTTTTGTAATGGTTTAATAGAGCATTTTAAACGGCGCCAAGAAACATCACTAATGAAAAATACATCATGTGCTAAACATATTTATAAAAATTCCTTAATACTTTCTTTAATATTCAAATTTCAGAATTTTCTTACTGAACTGTAAAACTGCTCTATATAATAAATTCTATATTATTTTTTCCGTTCTTACATACCTCAAACTATAAGGAGTAGGTAAAAAATAACAAACGACGAGGGTATTTTTAAATATATAAACTCTATTTAAAATAAAAGTTTTATTACTTTTTATTGTTACCAAAAAAAAAAAAAAAAAAAAAAATAAAAAAAAAAAAACTCAAAGGATTATTTGCGAACTCAAACATTACATGTTACATACCTTTGAATTCTTACTTTACCTTTATAGTTGAATCACTAGGAAATATATATAATAGTAAATATTAATATATATATATACTATATATATATAATATATATAGAATATATCATAAGTATATATATATAGAGATAAATATATATATTAGTATAATATATATTATATATATAGTACTATTATATATAGAGAGAGAGAGAGAGAGGAGAGAAGAAGAATTATCATTAAAAGTAAATGATAATTATCATTAGAATTTTATTCAAAAAAACTAATTTCCGCTGCTTCTAGCTTTGCCAAGCCTGTATTCTCAATGTGCTGCTGCACCAAGTTTGAGAAAGTTGAAATATCCTTCAACATTGAGCATTTGATGAGGTTGCTCTGACAATATGCTACTTATTTATATAATAACCTTCCCGTGCTAATTTCTCTGAGAGATTCTGTACCAAGCATAAGAAAGGTCACTGTGACAACCAGAGAAACATCAAATAGTAAACTTCATCTGAAATGCGAGGCAGAATTTACGGCTGTAAATTATACAAATGCGGCATCAGTCAGGATACTCATTCCATTAAAGGTGCCATGGCGTTGTGATATAATCATCCATGAACTATCTAGGTACTGCGTGTCTGATATCTTAGAATTATTAAAAGTATACGCCAATAACGTTGAGGCTGTCTGGGTTTCTGCTTCGATGATACCTCCTTTTTCGTTATGCTAAAACGCTCGTCTGTTGAGTGGTGATAAGCCATGATTCTAGCTCATCTTCAATTTTTCCAAATATAAACCGCGATCACTTCAGTTTACAGTCATTTGCCTTCGTAGCTTATGTTTAATGCGGGCCATACACTCACGCATGAGTTTTATTTATAAACTTTTGAAATTGTGGCACGATTGGTTTAGAAAAGAATTCCCAAGAGCTCGAAGCAAGAATAATGTTTTAAACATGTTAAATTTACAAATAGTATATATATATATATAATATATGATTAAAATATTATTATTATATATATAATCTCTATTATATTATTATTATATATAATATATTATTATACATAATATATATATATATTATATATATATATATAAATATATTTATATATATTATATATATTATATATAAAATATAAGTATAAAAAAACTTTGCACATTATATATTATACTATATGATATATACTATATATATATACTATATAAGATATATTATTAAATATATATAATATATATATTCTTATTATATATAATATAATATCGGTATATATTATAATTTTCACCTATATATATTATAATATTATATATATTATAATATATATACTATAATATATTGGATATATTATAGACATATTATAGGATATATACAATATATATATATATAAATACCTTATATAAATATATATATATATATATTATATATGTATATATATATATATATATATATAGTATATATATATATATATTAATTATACCTCTATATTTTATACAGAACTAATATATATATTATATAATATAATATATTACTAGATATTATAATTCATTCCACAATAATATTAAGAATCAGCAGAGAATGCTTTTTATTCCGCCTTTCGTTACTCTTCATTGAAAAATTGAGAAACCGATTGATTAAGCATGCTTAAAAGAAACATCATCAATAAAGAATTTTCGAATAGTTTTTAAAAAGTTTTGGTTTTGGTTTTAAAAAATTTGTTTTGATTTTGAAGTTTTTAAACTGTTGGTTTTAAGACCAGATGTTAAAAACCAAACGCAATGGATTTTAATTTTTTGCCATTAAAAAAAAAAATATACAAAAATTTTTTCTTTTAAAAACAAAAAAAAATAAAAAAAAAAAAAAAAAAAAAAAAAAAAAAATCGTGTTTTTATAAACGAATAAAAAAACAAAAAAAAAAAAAAAAAAAACAAAAAAAAAAAAATTTTTTTTTTGTCTCTACTATAAAATGAAAAACTAACACAGTTATTAAAATATTAAAAGTAGAATATGATTATTATATATATAATATATATATATATATGATAGATATAATATTAATATAATATATATATATATATATATATATATATAATATATATATTATATATACTATCAATATCAGCTATGTGTTCAAGTATAGAGTACTGTACTAGAATGTACTTGTATTTTACTTGTACTTATAGTACATTTTTTTGGCCAGTACTTCTTACTATGGTACTGTACTGCACGTTTCGAAACCAGTTACTTGTACTCTTACTTTGTACTTGAAGCCTTATGTTACTGGTACTGTGCTTCGGGACGTGCAAGTGACTTTAACATTTTACCGTTGCCAAATATGTTTTTATTGACTTTATCACTTTCTACGTTCGGTATATTATATTATTATTATAAATATTATTCCTAAATAAACTTTTCCAACGAAATAAAACAAGTCAGATTCCATGTATAATAATTATAATATATATATATATATATATATATATTAATATATAAATAAGTATATGATATATATAAATAAATAACTTATATTATATATTATATATATATAACTATACCACAATATACATATATATAATAAATATCATATATATATAATATATATATAAGATATATATACTACTTATATATATATTGTAATTATAGTATATATATATTTATACCTAATAATCAGTATTTTGGTACTATAATTATACTACACACTATATAGTATATAATAAAATAAATATAAAATTGCTGAGCGAGGATCCTTATCCAACTTGCCACTCATCAATAATCGATAAATGAAAACTATCATTACGTCCCATAGGTCACACAATGAGACACCCATATATATATATATATATATATATATATTATTAGATATCAGTATATTAATACACACACACACACGTATATTATATATATATCTATATTAATATATATAGATTTTAGTTATAATATTAATATATATATATATTATTATATATATATATATAACATTATAGTGAGTATTATATATATCTATAATATATATTAAGTCTATAAATAGACGTTATATATAACAAAAAATATGGAAAGTATAAATAGTCTTTTGTCTTATTAATCTTTTTATTATTGAAGAGCATTAAAATTATACAACATTATAAATATTGTCAATAATAACTAGTATAGGTAACAATTGAAAAAAACATAATATTCTATATTCTTCGAGAGTCTCGGGAAGCATCAGCGATGAGGAACGTTGCCGATATTTGCCAAAGTTTGGCGACGAGAAAAAGGTAAAATTCGGCATATCGGATAAGGACATAGTAAATTATAAGAGAATTTACATTATTCAGTTGTTAAGATTAATGATTTATTCGCGTAATATAATATATTTATACCTTCCGTTAGAAGTCTCAAGCCCATGGAGACTACGTAACAATGATTATAAAAAAATTAACAGAAAGAACACTCAGCTAGAAGAAATCATCATTCAAATAGGACCCGTATCGATGGTTCAGACGATCAACGATCACGCAGCGTGGTCGCAACGACGTTTATCACTGCTGGTCGCGAAGAAGAAACGTAAGTACGAAGAATTGCGCAATTCTCTACAATTTGTTGAGGAATTAGTTTAGAACGTGTCTAAAGCGAATGAAAGCTTCGGCGACGACGCATATCAAAGTTAGCGAAATAATCGATAAATAGACCGATAAAATAAAAACATGTTTGACAGACACTCTTCAAGAGTTCTCAGTAAATAGCAAATGATTCCTGATATAGTAAATATTTTAATCTACTACCAAGACTGTCGTACAGCACACATACACCACTGTGTCCAAATAAAGATTTGTAGATGATATGGAATATTCGAAGCAAGCAAACCGTATATTGGGGTATCATCATTATTATTAAGACTCAGGAATGTGAAACGTTATCCTTCGAAGAATTGAGCGCAATCAGCTCCTCTTCATTACTTATTGCGTGTTCCAACACCTGACACGCTGAAAGAAAAAATGAGTTATTTCACACTTTGATCAAAAATTAAAAAGTTCTAGTGAAGTAAACATGTCGTTCGTGGAACCAGTAAAATGACAGGACATGAAGTGGAATTTCAAGGTCTTTTGTCTCCAAAAATGAGGAAATGAAGAACTGAAAACATGTCCGGATAACTAATACTAAGAACTCTTATACAGAATTTAGAAAGAACCCGCGACACTGGATGACCTGATCAGAGAAATGCCCTTCAGAAGACCCATTAACCGCACAACTAACGCATCGCCAACAAACCAAAAACTTCCTTACCTTCAAACACCTCGCATAATACTTCTATTTACAAATAGAAGATCGAAATCAAATCTAGTAAAATTGTTAATGAAATACAGTCAACAATCCTTTTAGGATTATACCGGAAGAGTAGACAGAATAAACTAGCCTCCCACACTAAACTCTGCCCACACCAGAGGTCTGCCTCCCAAAATAGACGCGTGCAGCGGCGAAGATCGTGAGTTGGCCAGACAAATCTCTGAGTCTCCATACAGAGACAATAAAGTCAAAGTTTAAGGTCCGTTTCTGAGAATAATCTGCCAACGATTTTTATATGAATGTTGCAAGCACAACAATCTTGAGAAAACATGCTCTATGCACAGAACCAAATAGAGTGTCTTGTTATATTCCTCGCGAGAGCGCCGACAGATTCCTTTGTTCTGTGGATCAAGTAAGGCTAATACTCCATATTAATATTGTTACACAACACCTATATCCAGTCACAAGTTTATGAGTGGGACCACACCACGAATTAAGAAAGAATATTTCACAACAGAACATTAGTATAATGATTTCGGCATTACTATACTCTTACCATACCACAATAATAACATCTCTATCTCACGACTAACCGAATTACAGAGAAGTGCCACCAACCTCGAACTCGCCTGCTCTACTATACCCGCATTAGGAAAAATTGTTGACTTGATGAAAGTATTTAATTAACAATACAACATAAATTATTTTAGAGACAGTTAATGAACATACACCACCAAAGTAAATTTTTACTACGGAAAACTTGCTCTTAAAAACATTTAGAGAGAAATCCGACGTAGTTCGGACTCATTCGTCTATGGATCACTGTAGGCGTATTCCAATTTTTCTTTTATTTTAACATCATCAAACAGCGAGGTGAAGTCTTTGTGGTCTGCTCATGCCACCTAAAAACTGTCACCATTTTATGATGCGTTGTTAAAAAACTAACCTTAAATAAAGTTGACTTTATCAGAAACACTTTATTATTTTATTTGTTCCAAAATGCATATAACATACAAAATAAAAAAAACTGACTAATAAAGTGCGTTACATCGACCCTCAAAAGCATTTCACAGAACAAGATAACCATCGAAGGAAATGAATTTAATTTACTCCTTCTCTTTATCTGTAATAAATAATAAAAAAAGCGTTACCTCAAAACGAACCAAAATGAAAGTCAAACAATATATTATATATATAAGGATTTTCTAGTATCATTCTAATTTATAATATTATTATTTCATTTTTAATTACTGTGAATCTATACATATATTAGATTAATTAAACTATAAATTTAATTAATCATTTAATTAATCAAAATTAAAAAATCACATTATTTATAATTTAAATTGTATCAAAAGAATAATAAAAAAAAAAATTACAAGCAACAAAAATAAGTCCTACCTGGGCAATGTTATTGACCAGTTTTTTTTTCTTATACTTCTACGGTCCCACAGACAGCAGACCTTCACCAAAAGAAACCTTCACAACAGGAAAACGAAAGAAGGTATACACTACCAAACCTCAATACAATACTGCAAGTTCAAAACAAAAACAACAATCCATTACTTTAATATTCATAATAGAAAGACAAAGTAATAAAGAAATAAAAATATTAATAATAACCATAATAAGAATAATATTAATCACAATTAATCATAATCATATGAATTAAAAAATAATAAGTACCTTTCTCATCATAAGGATTATCTTCAGTACCTCAAACACTCAGTTAATTCATATATTTTCTTCATTGCTATCCGTTTATGGCCAGCGCAGATCAAGACAACAATAGGTCCTGTGTTAAATTTAGCAGCTATAATGCTCCTGACTACTCGTCCAATCATTTGGTTGCAGCACCATAACCTATCGTTCCGGCCTAGGAGAGTATAGTATTCATGCCAGATGTTTAGGATTTCATATGCAGGATATGCGGAAATATCTGTTTGATGCTCGTTCACTGACGTCCTGTAACCCGGAGTATTCGTCAAGTGCGATCCGATCCCCTAGCCAATTTCTCTATCATCCACCCATTGGTACTATGAAGATTCGTTTCTATATGGTCCCGATTTCAATATCCATTTTTATTATCGTTGCTGTTATGATGCCACGAGATAGTCTACTTAGTGGACATCGGACTTCTCGATCACTGTTGAGTAGGACACGGGCGATCATTCATTAAAACACATATCCTCTGTAAGGATTCGCCGCTACGTGCTTCAACCTATTCACCACCTTATACTTCCGCCGGCATAGCCATCACACTGTAAGAGCCATGGTAAGGACGTGTCGCTACTTTCAGAAATAGATGTCGCTGCTAACGGTCGAGTATTTGGTGAAGTCTTATATCCACCAATGCCACGCGACTTTTAATGTGTACCAGCCAATTCCTTCCTGTCAATGTGTACGACAATTTAAGTGACTTACTACTCACTTTATCGAAGATTTGGCTCAACGCGGATTTTGTACAAGTGATATGATAGAGCGTTGTCGCGGCTCGCATGATCGATGGGCCAGTACTTACGCTTTCTCTTCGATCCTTCATTGACTCAGAGACATATTATTTATCTCCTTAACGATATCTCTATAACCTGCATGCACTGTTCGTTTCTAGAGGCCTGTTCGAAGAACACAACCATCTTGATGAAGCATACACAGCTGCGACACGAAGTGAGCAGGCTTTTTCGCAATCGACTCTTTTCCATCAGCGAGACTCGAGTAGCCTAGTTGCATATCCCTGTATTCCTCTTACTGTGCGTACTTTGGTTTTGAATAATCCTTGGTCATCGCCGTAGACACATGCTGAGCGCAGGAATCGTGCGTCCGTACATCTCAAGCGCCTCCTCAAAACTCTTTCTTCGGATTAACAGTAGCTCACAAGCACGCATGGTTATAGTTGATATACGTGGAAAGAAAATTCGTAGATGCGTGAAGAAGACGTCGCTGATTTTTTATTAATCTTTTAGCTGTAGGTATCAAATCTTGCTATTCTTAACATTGTGTATGTCATATGGTCGACGATTATTCATATCAATACTCATTCGCCTTCTTCGGATTTGTAGCGTTCATATTTTATAGGTTTTACTTTTTTTCTCTATACACTTGTTCTATCACGCTCGTTTCTTATCCTACCGTCGCTGCTGACGGCTACGGCTACTGCTGCCCATCTGATTTAGCTTACTAGTCTAGCTATCAGCTATACTGCTTAATCGCGTCGCTTAATCTGCTACACTGTACTGACCGCTGCTTACTGCCGTTGTACCGCTTGACTTCCTTCTAATTAGGTACATTCGCTATCATTATATCATATGTAATAAAATGGATTTTTTATACTTTGTCGTATATTGAATTTTCATATTTACACCTTATTTGAGAAGAGGATACTATCTCTGGGATATGGTAAGTGTATTATATTATGATACAACGACCGGACGGTCGTTCCTTTTCCGGGGTGGTGATTCGTATGCTTTGTATCTGTTAATGGATTATTCCTAAAATTCAGGTAATCACATAGAATCATCTATTGCGATAATTTATAGAGGGTAAAAGGTCGTGGATGAGCAGTTATCTTATCTATAAGATATATAGAAGAGATATATATATATAGAATATGGATATGCGTAGGCTTCATAGATCTAAAATTGAGATAATGACTGTTTATGGGTTATTGATGATAAATTCTACAAGTTGCGAAGTCGCTACTAGTTGTCACGCAAGTTTAGTACCTAATTTTGCTATCTTATCTCTATCTTTACTGGACGTTAGACAGATCGCTGGCTGATCGCGGATACTCGACGCACGTTGATTATTTTGATCGGCGCCCTGCCGAATTTCTGACATATTTTTCAACTCGTTTAGATATCCGGGCTCGTTCTTCGAACGAGGGGGGTCATAGTGACAGATTCTATTCAACAAAATTATTGTATTACTAGTCACTCTTAAGTACCAAAAAAAGACCTCGCCCATCTATTAAATAAGTGCTTCACTCCAAAACAATATTAGCGGCCCACGCTGAGGTATGTTATACTCTATGTCTTCCATCAGATACGCCCTCCGGCAAATGTCTCAGCTGTCCAGAGGCGTCCGGGAAACAGGAGGAGCGCAGTGACGCGCTGTGGTGCCGAAGATCGATTCAGCCAGCTACCTTATCCGTCGACCATTTTTTCCGCCACAGAGACACTTTCATTCATTTGTCTTCGGGGTGGAATCACCTTTTCTTTAATTTTGACGACTACAAACGAAGGCTGGTAGAGAGAAGTAGACTTCGATTTCTTTCGAGCATATCGAGAGTCTCGTGCTAATTTTTTCAACGTTCTGCGGGATGCCGCTCGCCTTCTTCGACGTAGAGTTCCGGAATGGGAGAGGTGGTCGCTATGGGGTCATGTATCGTATCAATGAGAGCTTTTTAGACTGGGATCGCGCCAGCTCGCTTGAACTCGCGCCGAACCAGCGAGCTTCTTTGGTGATGGATGCTCGTAAAAAAACTTGATTCGCACCGGCCTTTCCGTCAATCTTCGTTATACGTCGACGATTGTCAGACTCCTGTGTATTCCACAGCCCGTAATGGAGATGGAGGTTATATGCACACAAAAAAAGGTATTAACTTAGTGGCTCAATTCTATGGCGCATGGATTCGTGTTCGGCAACGTGAGGCGTAGAGCAAGGATTAGACTACTTCCAGAGGACTCGCTTCCAATTTGTTGGGCGAATCCAGTGCGTTTCGTAAGGACAATATTGATATGTCTTCTCGTTACATGTCTCTGGGCGATGCAGAAATTCCTGAAAGACGGGTCATCTCAACGATAACAGAAATAACAAGTTTTTGAAAGGAATGAGGAGATGAGATTTTCAATCTAGCTTAACAGAGCAATCTATCTTAAGACCGGAAACATACAGGCACTCACAATTAATAATTGAGATACTGAATCGACTGTATACCTGCTCGCTCACTCCGCATCTTTGCGTCGAATTAGTTTCGAGCTGCTCCCTGAATAACTGACTCTTAAAATTCTTTGCTAGAAAGGCTGTCATGCCCACCCAACATATCAATAAACTTTAACACCCGAACAGAGTACATATCTACTCACAGAGAAAAGAAAAGATGGAAAAATAAATATAATTGAGCTTAAAATTATTAATTTGAACGGATAGCACGCCTATGTACTACGTCTGATTTCCAAATAGCTAGTAATTACTTAGGTTAAAGTGCTTAAAACGGATTCCATTTTCCGTCCCACCGTAGTCGATGAGCCGTGGGAGTATTGAATATGGATGTTATTATTAATGAATTAAAAAGTATCAGTTATTAGTCGTCTCTTGCGATTGTTAGATTCTCAAACCTACTACCAATAGGATAGAGGTGACCTGGTCGGAGCCGAGGAAGCCCCCCCAATGTTGAAAAATTCCCGCCAAACTGAAGAAACTCCCAGCTCTTTGAGGCCACCTTATTTAAAATAAAATAATTTTACCTTCAAAGATTAATTATGATTTCAAAAAAATATAAAAATAGTTAATATATTTCAAATAAAACATTACCTATTAGAACAAGATTCTTCGAGTTGAAATCAGTTACCTCGGTCTTCTCTCACCGAAACTGTATACATTATCGAAGCCAGGTGGTGTCCGTGCAACTACGAACTAGGTCGGAGAAGATATTCGACGCGTACTTATGACGAGTCTTTGACGGAATACTTCCCAACAGGGAAATCATAAATGAAATAAGGTATATAATTAATTGTTTTTTATTTCTACACTCGACGAGTTTATATGGGTTCAATTTGTTAATGTCAACCGATCACAAGAACTTTCTTGCCTCAAATTTTTGACAAATTTATTTTAAAATATATTCTTTAAAAAAGTCTATTACCGGAAATTGATTAATCAAGCGATCGAAACGAATAAAAAAATAACTTTGTAACACAGATTTATTTGATTCGTTTTAAAAAGTAAAATCGTTCGTTTTTTCTTCGAACTCGTAAGAGGATTATAGAGAGTATGATAATTTGAGAAGGAAGACTTATAGTTAAATATGGTATTATAAAAACTCATCTCTAGACATGATAAATACTTTTATAGAGATTAGGAGGTATTATGCTGGACCCGGTAGACGGGATAGATACACTCCCATCATCTCAGTATCGCACATCTTCACCGAACCTTACAGAATCAGAAAGAGCGTTTAAGATAGAGATAACAGCAAGAATGCGACCACTCCTACGACCATAGGCAATGGAAGCATTACGGCACAAAGGAATAATTTATCTCAGTCACACTTTAAGAGTGCGTCACGAAGGAAAACACTGAGCGACGAAAAAGTTCACGGTCTTGACAGAGAGGAGGTATCGCAACTCGCTCTTGTGACACTGTCGTCAGCTCGAGCGTGATGCAACCGATGGCTCCTCCCTCTTTATTACTACTTTAACATAACCACATTGTACGACGCAAATTTAGTATTGAGCTTTGCAGGATACATACAGTGTTACCACTTACTGAGCGAGCAGTGTAGACGTACGAAGTGTTTAGAAATACAATAAATTAATTATTTTTTTTTAAACCCAAAGAAAATTACTTCAGTTTCAGAAACATCAAAAAATAAAAAGCATTAAGTAATATATTATAAGTTAACTTTTGACGAACAATAACCAATTCATCTGTATCTGGCATGCAAAAAATTTTGGTTAGATATAACCATAGTCCATTGCTTTTATTATCTAATACATTGGCGCATCTAAAGTAATATAAAGAGAAGCAAATGGGCTCATCACAAAACTGAAAAAAAGGATTTACATCTTGTGACTGTTCTTCAAAAGTAAATTGAAACAATGTTCAGCTTCAACGAGCTTACAGTTATAACGCTTGATATGCAGAGCCATCCGGGATGGTAGCAAGCTTAGCCTAAGCATTTCAACACTCAAACACCACATATTTTCTATTCACCACGTTTTATGAGGGATTTAGAGAAATGAAAACAAAAACTATGACAAAACAAGGAGACAGACGGTATGTCAAACACGACAATTGAAGTAATGCGAAAGCCCAGGAGGGAAAACATCAAAAAATCATGTAATAAAAAAAACTACCTAAGGCGTAGCACTTACACAGTCATCTATAAAGCTTATTATTGAGTATTTTTTTTCTAATAGGAGATATGTTAACATAAAGCTCCCCCATACTACAGCGACAGAAAGACTCCATTACTTACATAATATCCCTACTAAGGCAGATACAGATAGCTTCATTTATATAACCCATAGTGATAACCATAACTAGTGTTACGAGATGGTAATATATGATATCATATGAGATATATGATTATAACGAGATACATTATTACAGTATATAGTACGCGAACCATGATATGCACAATTTATTCAATATTGTAATATTATCAGCTTACCTCGTAATTATAGCGCTAAATCTAGATAAAGCACCTACTACGTGATTAGTAGATCATTAATGATAGACTGATAGATAGAAGATAAGGTAAATATAGCAATAACTCAGATGATTTCTAAGTATGAGTATAGTAATATATAATTTATGTATGAATTCTTCGTATCAGCAAGTGTTCGGATAAGAAGATTACTTGCGACCATGGAGAGTCGATTTCATGAGAGCATTTCACGACTTTAAGAAATACACCAAAAGTAATTTACAGTTGGGCGTGACGGTAATGTGAATGTTATAAGGTTAATAGGTGGCCCCTTCGTCTCTGTCAACTGCTGACATATAAGACGAGAGAACATCTACTAAAGACTTAATGAAGGACGCACGCGAAAAGTGTCAAACAACAAAAATAGTTACGAAACGGCTAAAGCATCTTGGATTAGTTAGGTTCCAACTTTCGTCTTTTGCGTGTGTTCTACCTGTCGGATGCTACTGTTGAATTCTTTATTACAGAAAATATGATCACATTTTCCAAATATGTAAAATCCGCAAAACTTTATTCGTTTGGTGAAGTCAACAGAGGGTCATTAAGATTTGTAACCTACTATCGTATGCGTTGCGAATAGGTTCAGGCATGCTGTTGTTTATGTTTTTAAAATGTAACACTGAAGACGCGTTCTTTGTTTGCCGTAATTACGTGAGTAGTAATTGAGCAGAATACAAACAGTTTTAATTGAGGGGAGTATGAGAATTTTATTTGTTAATATCGTACGCTTTTTAAATATAGATAAGTATTCGTATACAAAAAAGAGAATGTTGGCCAAAAAAATTCGGCCGTAAGGTCAATACATCTTTGACACGTGTCGGACAGACGTAGCTATCTAGTTTCTCCAGTGAAGCAGATAACAAGAACTACTCTCTCAATGTGATTATACTCTGCAAAGTTCTCGGCGCTACTTCCGACGAGGAATTAATGCAACGTATACTAATAAACGGTCCCGCTCGTGCGTCCAATCTTTCGCTCCACACATGGATTTTTCGATAATTTATTGATAACAGGAATCTCTCATGCAACCAGCCGGATCCATATTGAATGTCTGATCATCAGTGTGCGTAATAATGTGAGACAGCATAGAGGTATTATCAGTTTCCTCTGTAGTGGCAAGAAGACGAAGGATAGCTCAGAGTATGCATTATATATTTGCGCTAGAATTAGACTATCGCATTAGACCTACCTAATGCCGGATGTGAGCCCATCTGCGAGGTAAGGAATGCTCATGGCAGCCTCGCGAAGATAGATTTATATAGAAAGATGGAAGCAGAAGAGACACCAACAACACGAGCGGTTTGCCGAGCAGCATGCGCAACTTTTAGGCACCTGAAGTCATATTTCGCCTCTATACGCATATACTGATTGTTACATGTTAGAAAACGGGCACGTAGCGCTGGATTTTTTAGTTAAAACAAAGCAGTAAGCAAGTCAGTTCAGACATAACGCGCGAGAAATTTGCATATTGATTTATCGTTGTATCCAATTAGAACAGCAATTTACGATCGAACAATAAGTCAGAGTATGTTATTATCGATGTACGTATCTGAGCCTTTCAACCGAGAGAATTATTAGTAACTGAAATGAACCACGAAGACGGTGGTCAGCTTTTATTCTTAAGGTTAATAATTCGAATTACGTGAGTAACCTATAGGAGTCAACCGTTTGATTTATTGGAGTAACATCACTCAGCTTCATTACGGTAATGTGCTTAAGATTGTCAAAGTGCATATCGCTATAAGTTCAGTTCACTTGGAGACGAGTATGCCTAAACTCGTTAAGAAGGCCATTCTACTTAACTGCGATGCCCTCGAAAATCCCAGTGGTGTTTTGTACTCTTTGTGGAAAAATTTCACAAAGGGAACAGTATTCATATAAATACAATATGTTAAATCTATATATAAATTGAAAGAGAGAGACTGGATGATTTTTTTGTATTAAGCAATTGTCTTTCACAAAGAGTGATAGGAAAACGAGAGTTTCCATGCCCGATACCGACATGCACTCCCTTCCTGAATGCGGTGCACTTATGTTTTCAATATTTACAAGGTCCATCGGAACCATTGAGGATTACTGGATTGAAAACAAAAAGTATTTTTGTACGCTGAAGAATGGCATCCTCGAACCTGCGCTTTCATCCCAGTCGCGTGATTACTCCCAGCAAACTAATGAAAGAAAGGGTGACCTCTGCTATACTTATCCACCCGGCTTACACAGACCGATTTTAGTGCTATACTGCCTGACTCAGAATCCAATAGCCAATATGATTCTTCGAAGTTATTCCTGAAGATTTTAGGTTAGTCTACCCGAAAAAAACAACAGGTAATTTATGCTCTTGTAGTGAAACGGTTTCGCAGCACCCAGTCGCACGTCTGCGAAAAAGATAAACCACGGCCTCGTCCAAATTCGGCCGTATATTGCAATTCTTTTTACCGTGCGAGAAAATACGAAATTTTCCGTAGGGCATGGTTGTATTTTATGCATGAATAAAATTAAAGTAATATAAAATAAAGAAAGCCATTATAATATTAGTAGTAGAGATAAGTAACCATTTGATAACAGAGAGGAAAGATTCGCCTATAATAAAAACTGGCAGCAATAATAGGTAACGAGAGAAGGAGATGGCAATAGTGACCTGGTGATTTAAAAAATTCGAAGAGCGGATAGCAAAATTATGTACATTCGAGCTTAATGAGAGAGATGGCTACGATGTTCCGCTTTAAAATTCAACTTTAAGCTCACCATCGAATGTCGATCAAATACTTTAGTTATAGTCTATTTGGCCCACTGCCTAGCAGCGGTTATGCGCTAGCTCTACGGCCCTTAAATTCCGTGTTGTTTTTATCACTTGGGCCTGGAAAGACAGATCTTCTAACAGGGGAGAAGAGGCCAGACTTAATTATAAATTCTTGGCGACAAAGCCGCAGACTATAATCGGGAAGGCGTTCTTTCGTTCCCGCCCTATAAACGCACCTGAGCGCATCGTGCACTGCGAGAACTGCTGTAGCCACAACGCATAATAAAATCGCACCGAAGGGAACGTTACCTGGTGAAGTGACAGGCTTCTATAAAAACGATATGAAAACAAAACACAAATTGAGCTATCCATGCGGTTAGAAGCAATTTCATTCTATCAATAGTATTACCTTACTGCTAAGGAGGCATGCTAGTTTACGGCCTAAATTCCCGGTTGTTTTTTTTGGTTTGCGATCATGGTCTAAATTCTAAAGGAAAGAATCAATTAGATTTTTGGCCACCCTGGCGCCAAAACCAATAATAATCAGGCGGAAACGATTTTGTTCCACTACTTTA